>JARPMJ010009651.1:0-25062 GCA_033366665.1 Phoxinus dragarum
GCCACCTACTGGTCCGGAGATATGAAGAATTGATGTTTTGCTTATAACTTCTGAACGGTTTGTCCAAAAATCACAAAAGTGTCTCGTTAGATTCAGGGCGTCCTTGCTGAGTTGACTGATATCCAATTTCCCATATCGGCCATTTTGGCTGTCGGCCATTTTGAATTATGTGCTAAAATGCTGTATTTTATGAACGCATGAACGTATCGTTACGAAACTCAGTATGGGTCATCAGTACAACGCCCTAAAGGTACTCAAAAATTTATGAGACAGCGCCACCTTTTGGTCAAAAGTTATAATGAAATTTCCAAAAATGCTAATAACTTTTGAATAAATTTGCCTATAGTAATGACACTGATCTCAATAGATTCCTTGGTTATGCTGAAAACATAGATACCAATTTTGCCATAGTCAGCCAAACTTCCTGTCCGCCATCTTTATTTTGCTTTTAAAACCTACTTTTTCGAACTCCTCCTAGACCGAGACGTCCGATTTTCACCAAAATCGGATCGTGTCATCTCCAGACCGTGCCGAGTAAAAGTTATGGATTTTCGTGTCGATAGACGAAACCGTTTTCGTATACCGCAGTGTCAAAGTTGAGGCATGATGCAAAAATGACGTATTCAGGCTTTATATCTGCAATGCCTTCGACATATTGACACCAAACTTTGTATGTGTCATTGTCACTTCACTCTGACCACATCACATCAGTTTCGTAACTGCGCCACCTATTGGTCGAAAGTGATAATCATATTTTTAGTTATTGTATGTGATTTTTCAACCAGTTTTGCCAAAATTCATCTTCAAATGTCTTTCAATTGCTCCTTGCTGCAGTTGGTCTCCTCACTTCTCAGCCACTGTTGGCATGTCTTGTCGTCTTGCTTGCGCTTGGCCCCGTAATGGCTGCTTGCAGCTATATTTATTATTATTCTTTTCTTTCTTCTTCCGCCTGGGAGTCTATGGCAGCCCTATGAACCGCTTTGCGGGAAAGTTATTTAATTGGACAGCTGATAGAGGACAGCCTGAACTATACATAGCAACCAATTTGGTGTCTCCAACTCATTCCCTCTAGCGCCACCAACAGTCCAAAGTTTCACTCATGTCTATGCTGATAACTTTTGAACCGTAAGGGCTAGAATCAAAATTCTTTTTTCCTCTGATTCCTGAGCTCACGACGATTCGATTGCACCCTATGACGTCATTTTCCGTCATAATAGTTTTCCCGCCATTTTGAATTTTCCAAAAAACCTACTTTTTCGAACTCCTCCTAGGCCGTTGCTCCGAATTTCACGAAAATTGAACCAGATCAACTCCAGACCATGACGACAAAAAGTTATGGAATTCAAGTTGATTCGAATTACCGTTCTCGAATACCGCGCAAATAAATTTTACGTAGCGCTTGCAAAAACAGACGTAAGGCCGTATCTCCACAACGCTTTATCGGATTCAGACCAAATTTGGTACATGTCATCACAAGCATGACCTGAGGCTACATGCTGCGTTTCGGCGCAGCGCCACCTACTGGTCCGGAGATATGAAGAATTTATATTTTTGCTTATAACTTCTGAACGGTTTGTCCAAAAATCACAAAAGTGGTCTCGTTAGATTCAGGGCATCGTGCTGAGTCGACTGATATCCAATTTTCCCATATCGGCCATTTTGGCTGTCGGCCATTTTGAATTATGTGCTAAAATGCTGTATTTTATGAACGCATGAACGTATCGTTACGAAACTCAGTATGGGTCCATCAGTACAACGCCCTAAAAGTACTCAAAAATGTATGAGACAGCGCCACCTTTTGGTCAAAAGTTATAATGAAATTTCCAAAAATGCTAATAACTTTTGAATAAATTTGCCTATAGTAATGACACTGATCTCAATAGATTCCTTGGGTTATGCTGAAAACATAGATACCAATTTTGCCATAGTCAATCAAAGTTCCTGTCCGCCATCTTTATTTTCTTTTAAAACCTACTTTTTCAAACTCCTCCTAGACCGAACGTCCGATTTTCACCAAAATCGGATCGTGTCATCTCCAGACTGTGCCGAGTAAAAGTTATGGATTTCGTGTCGATAGACAAAACCGTTTTCGTATACCGCAGTGGCAAAGTTGAGGCATGATGCCAAAATGACTATTCAGGCTTTATATCTGCAATGCCTTGACATATTGACACCAAACTTTGTATGTGTCATTGTCACTTCACTCTGACCACATCACATCAGTTTCGTAACTGCGCCACCTATTGGTCGAAAGTGATAATCATATTTTTAGTTATTGTATGTGATTTTTCAACCATTTTGCCAAAAATTCATCTTCAAATGTCTTTAATTGCTCCTTGCTGCAGTGGGTCTCACACTCCCAGCCACTTTGGCATGTCTTGTCGTCTTGCTTGCGCTTGGCCCCGGTGATTGCTGCTTGCAGCTATATTTATTATTATTCTGCTTCTTCCGACTGGGCGTCTATGGCAGCCCATAGAAGCGTATGCGGGAAAGTTGTTCCGGTTTGACATTCTGATAGAGGACATTCCTAACAGTAATTGCACCAATTTTTGGTGTCTCTAACTCATTCCCTCTAGCGCCACCACCTGTCCAAAGTTTCACTTATATTATGCTAATAACTTTTAAACCGTAAGGCCTATCAACAAAATTCTTTTTTCCTCTGATTCCTGAGCTCACGACGATTCGACTGGACCCTATGACGTCATTTTCCGTCATAAAAATATGGCCGCCATTTTGAATTGTCCAAAAAACCTTCTTTTGCAAACTCGTCCTAGACGGTTTGTCCGATTTGCACCAAAATTGCACCAGATCATCTTCAGGCTGTGGGGACAAAAAGTTATGGAATTCAAGTTGATTCGTCAAACCGTTTCGATAAACGCGCAAACAAATTTTACGTAGCGCTTGCGAAAACAGACATAAGGCTGTATCTCCGCATCGCTTAAATCGTATTCAAACCAACTTCCTACATGTCATCACAAGCATGACCTGAGGCTACATGCTGCGTTTCGGCGCAGCGCCACCTACTGGTCTGGAGATATGAAAAAAGGCTATTTTTGCTTATAACTTCTGAACGGTTTGTCCCAAAAATCACAAAAGTGGTCTCGATAGATTCAGGGCGTCATGTTGAGTTGACTGATATCCAATTTTTCCATATCGGCCATTTTGGCTGTCGGCCATTTTGAATTATGTGCTAAAATGCTGTATTTTATGAACGCATGAACGTATCGTTACGAAACTCAGTATGGGTCATCAGTACAACGCCCTAAAGGTACTCAAAAGATTATGAGACAGCGCCACCTTTTGGTCAAAAAGTTATAATGAAATTTCCAAAAATGCTAATAACTTTTGAATAAATTTGCCTATAGTAATGACACTGATCTCAATAGATTCCTTGGGTCATGCTGAAAACATAGATACCAATTTTGCCATAGTCAGCCAAACTTCCTGTCCGCCTTCTTATTTTCTTTTAAAAACCTACTTTTTCGAACTCCTCCTAGACCGAAGGTCCGATTTTCACCAAAATCGGATCGTGTCATCTCCAGACCGTGCCGAGTAAAAGTTATGGATTTCGTGTCGATAGACAAAACCGTTTTTGTATACCGCAGTGGCAAAGTTGAGGCATGATGCCAAAATGACTATTCAGGCTTTATATCTGCAATGCCTTGACATATTGACACCAAACTTTGTATGTGTCATTGTCACTTCACTCTGACCACATCACAGTTTCGTAATTGCGCCACCTATTGGTCGAAAGTGATAATCATATTTTTAGTTATTGTATGTGATTTTTCAACCATTTTGCCAAAATTAATCTTTAAATGTCTTCAATTGCTCCTTGCTGCAGTTGGTCTCTCACTTCCAGCCACTTTGGCATGTCTTGTCGTTTTGCTTGCGCTTGGCCCCGGTGATTGGCTGCTTGCAGCTATATTTTAAATTAGCACCAGATGGCTCTGTTCTCAACACTCTCAAAGCTTTGAATCTTTTCCCGGAACAGTCAGGGGAAAGCCTCATTGCTTCATGAGGCTTCATTTCCCCACTAGTTCTTCTGTAACGATGCGATTGAAACAAGAGGAAGCAGAATCCACATGCAGAGGTAATTTATTTAAACAAACTCAAAACTAGACAGACTAGGACTAAGGAACAGGACTGGGGAACAGAGCAACCAACATACAAAATCAAAATCAAGAACCCACAAACACTAACACAAGATACAGGGTTTAAGTAAAGAGCCAGACAAGCTAAACAAGATAACAAAAGGGCGTGGTTAATTATAAACACCTGGGAGACTAATAAACAGGAAAAAACTACAAAGGACTACAAAACATGGCACAGAACAGGAAATAACAAAAGTCCACACAAGACAAGGGGATCATTACAAAAACACTATAAAAAGTGTTTTATTTCTCATAAATACACTTAATTCCATGTAATAATAGTAAAGACACAAAGCGAAAAACATTACTAAATATATTTATTGAAATTATGAAGTGTTTTTTGTAATTGTAAACACCCAAAAATGTGAATGAATTAATGATGATTACCAACAAAAGTTAAAATTTTAAAGGTGCACTTGGTAACTTTTTCAACTTAATAAATCCGTTTAGAAATCATTTGAATGGTTAAATAATCTGTTCTGGTGAGAATGGTTACTTTTCCCGCTTCCCCTCAGTGTTCCCAAGGCTGAAAACCAGCCTTGCAACATTGGGACTAACGTCCCGGTAAGTTGAAAATAGGAAGTCTCGTGAGAAGCGAGAAAGAGCGAGAAACACAAACTGCTTTACAGCAATTCGATATAAACACACACCTCATCCTCAATTCTAGCTGAAATTTCAAGCGACGATGGATCTTTCTTCAAAAGTTCCAGTGCAAAGAAAAAGGAGACGGTTCTCGGCGGAGGAGGTGAGGGAGAGGAAGAAATCTGTTGACCGTGCGTCTGGGACTCATTTGTTCACTACACCGGCTCCGACCATAATAAAAACACATGAGCAGCGGTAGAAAGGGGGAGGAGTGCGCCGGCACGCCGCAAGTGACTTTACGACAGTGATGTGAAAAATATACGCACCGCAGCTGTAGGGGGAGCTCGTTGAGAAAATCAGCAAAGCGGTGGCTAGAGTTAACGAGTGCCGCTTTAAATACAATTTTAACTATGTTCTACATCAATATGAAGTTCCTTCATTCATAGGATTTGGAGGAAAACAGTATTTACATTGAACTACAGGTAATATATTTTAATAACTTTTTTATTTTATTTAGCACACTGAAAAACAAGATTCTAGCCAAGGATCAGAAACATCTTCTGAAAATAATGGTCCAGCTGATAGCCTCTATCTCGCATAACTACCGACAGGCCCATGTTTTTTATTAATGGACAATAAGGAGTGGAGCGACCTGAGGAAACGACAGGTTGGACACAAGTTCAAGATCTGCATTGGACAAATATAATCTCAAAGGGAGTACAATGTCCATCCATTCTGCAGCATTGCTTTTAAAAATCACACCGTGAAACATAAATTGTCCAAAAGAAAAGGGCCTTTAATTAATTGCCTGGGATACTGCAAATGTTCAGATTTCCCAGTTTGTGTAGAGGTCACTGTGAAGGATGAGAGTACCCTCAAGGCCTGGTTGACTTTTCAGGAAGAGAAGGTCTGTCACAGTATGGAAGAATTAAAAAGAAGATATGGATGGGCTGATAACAGAGACATTCTTTGAAAACAACTTGAATCAGTGCTTCCAAGAGCCTTAAATTTGCGGTGTCTGGACAAAATCCAACCTAAAGTCTTTGAATCAGGATGCAGAGACCAGGCACCTACAGCTGCAGTCCTCAAAAACATAGCCTACATGATACGAAAGAAATGCAGAAGGCATGACAACGAAATATCAAGTCTTCTCAAAATGGTAAAGAACAAAACGGATGAAGACAATGAAGTTCTTCCAAAGGAGTCATGTCTTGGTCGAAAAACGCAATCAGACTGTTCCATCAACGATGCAGAGATGATATTGTGTATATTGACGACACAGAAAAGCATTGTGTGAATGTGTGTATTATTACACACACCAATTACACTCAAGATAAATATATTCGAATCTGCGTGTGTCTCAATCCTGCTCTATGGCTGCGAGAGCGGGATCCTTAGCAGCAAACTTAGAGACCAACTCAACAGCTTTGCTAAAAACTGTTACAGAATCATGCTTGGCATAAAACGTCTGGACAAGAAAAGCAATAAAGAGGTTTATGAAAGAGTCGGCCGCAACCAACTTGTCCTTCAAGTACAACAGAGGCAGCTAAGATTCGTCGGACACTCGCTAAGAAGACATGAGAGTGACCTGATCAACAAGTACGTCTTGTACGTGCCACAACAGTGGCATGGCAAAAGAAGTCAAGGCAGAGCTCGAAAGCTATACCACCAATACATCGGCGAACTAATAAACAAGGACGTACCAGCAACAATGAGCTAACTACGAAAAGTTGCCAAAAATCGTATGGAATGGACAAAATTAGTGACCGACTGTCAACCTACCCTGTTTACAGCCGATTGATGATGATGAAAGCATTGTGTAAAAAGCACAAGGGAAATCAGAACTGTCAACACACCTCTGCATCAGTGTTATTTTTTATGGAGTCATTTCAAACTGATTACTACAAGTTGTTTGGAAGAATCTGTGAGGAGACCTGTGATGATTATGTGTGATGGGTCCCTTGTTCTGATGCAAGTTGTTGCTTACACTTTTTGTAAACTTCATTTGGAAAGCTTGCTCAGTGTGTACTATGACATTGTCACTGGACAGTTGAAAGAGGTCATGAACATGCCAATTCTTCATTGCTGCCTAAGCCACATCATGAAGAATGCAAAAGTTTTCTGCATGAAACAGTAAGTTTATTATATATGTATGTGTGTATATATATATATATATATATATATATATTAATTTTGTGTTGTCACATGGGTTTGTCACATGAAATAATGAATTAACTTTGGAATAAACAATTGAACTGACATGGTCATGGTTTACAGTGGAACTCCACTAACTCAAAAAAGTATTTACTATCAAAATAGTTTAAAGTAGTGAATGGAGTTTCTTAAAGAAAATTAGGTTACACTTTATTTTAAAATGTCTTTGTTTCTGTAATTATACATGTGAGTACTGAGTCATATTAAGGAACTATGTACTTACTATAGGGTTAGGTACGGTTTAGTGTTTATTGCATGTAATTATTGTACGGTTTTGTCATATCAGTCTCAGAGAAAGACGAGCCAGATGCAGAATGACCAAGGGATTTAATTTTATTGACAAGACAAGGCACAATAGGAATGGTTAAGAGTGAGAATGATTCAAACAGTAGGACTGGGCAGTCAACAGGAGAAAGGGAAGACAGATGAGATCCGACACAGGCAAGGCTATGCTGGATAATCGAGGAGATGGAGAAGCACCAGATAATGACTGGAGATCAGGCAGTAGCTTTAGACAAAACCAGCTTTCCCTTCCAAGACGTTAATCTGCACAAAAATCCTGATAATCGAGCCGTCGTCTGATGAAATCAAATACATATAAGATAAAAACAATATCTGTGCTGTGATTTCGGCTATACTTGCATGTAAAATTAGAGAAGCAACATGTGTTTAACTGAATTAAAACACTGTTCCTCTCTGCTGTGCGAGACGCAGAGTGAGTGAGTGAGTGAGTGAGTGAGCGAGCGAGAGAGAGATGCTCGCGCGAGACGCTGAGTGAGTGAGTGAGGGAGGTACGTGAGAGAGAGAGAGAGAGAGAGAGATGCTCACGCGAGACGCTGAGTGAGTGAGGGAGGTACGTGAGAGAGAGAGAGAGAGAGAGGTGCGCGCGTGCTGGAAGAGAGAAAATTAATTAGGCTGTTTACACGGAAACGATCTGAAGAGAAAACGCAAAAGTGGCGTTGCGTTATCACTTTTTATTCTGCGTTTAGACAAGTGTTATTGGGGGGGAAATCTGCGTGCATATGGTGACGCAAAAGTGTGTGAAATTGGATGTAGTGTGCACTCCAGACGGCTAGGTGGCAACGTGAAGCACTGAAAGTGAAAGAGCCGCTGACACAGTTTTTCATGTTTAATACGGTAAAGCTGCTGCTTTAACCCTCGCTGCTCTTTGCAAGTCGCTCAAAAATTACAGATTTTTTGTTTTTTGTCAATGAAATTAATGCTATATTTTAGTTTGATAATGTTTTGTTATTTTCCTGTACTGGCGCATGCCTGTGACGTAAACGCGTACGCGACGCCTTCACTGTCTAGCAGACTTTTGCGTTTTTACCGTTTTTACCCTTTAGACGGGAACGCGACGGTGGAGCGTTTTTAAGATTTCCACTCTGGAGGGTGGTTTAACTTTTTTGCGTTTTTAAGCCCCAAAAAACGCCGTCGCCATATAAACGAAAGGCACATCCGATTAAATATTTTTATGTTTTCACCCGCGAGCGTTCTCGTGTAAACAGGGCCTTAGTGCAATTTTCAAATAAAATTACCGGTATTTTCTGTTGAAAACCAGATTTTTTGTCTTATATTCGGGTATATACGGTAGTAGTCTACTATTAACTAGACCATGCGCGTTAGCTTCAGGATCGGTTGCAAATATCTACACAGATTCCAGGTATGCTTTTGGGGTAATTCATGATTTTGGTGTCATTTGGCGAAACAGACAGTCTAACTTCTGCTGGATCCCAGATTAAGGCTTTTGATCCCGGATGTTGCCTTTGGCTTGCTCAGTTGGGGATATTCTATTAATTAATCAATGAATAATACTATTGATTAGCATTACCAAACATGGACGTTTTATTATTATTTTAATTTAATACTGTGAAGCTGCTTTGATACAGTCTGTATTGTGAAAAGCGCTATACAAATATTTTTGACTTGACTAAGGCGAGACACGGCAGGCAAAAACATCGGGTTTTTTTCACTGGTCAATTTTGAGATTAACTGAGACTAACTCTGTCTGTTTGCATCTGTAGATTTCGTCTAAATTCATCAAAAGTTGGCGTTCTAAATCATCCCACTGCTCCGCGATGGCTCTCTGCTCCTTATCATCACAAACACCACTGTGAAGCTCTCTCTTTCCTTTGCAATGCTGTCAGATCCAAATTTGGTCATTTCCTGTTGATCAGCAACCAATCATGAAAGGGGTGATTTAACTCGAAATGTGCAATCTCATTGACCGATGCCAATTTCTGACAACGTGATTCGTTCAGAATCGTCACGTGACTCGCTCTGACATTTCCATGCCGGTAGTTAAAAATGTCGAAAGATATGCGTGTAAAATTATCTCAGAAAAAACTAAAACAGTTGTCATTAGCAAGAAGACACAAGGGATTACCAACGAAGACAGAAGATGATGAAATGCCATCACAGTGCGTCGATGCGTAAACTGTCGTTTGGAAAATAGGAGTGTTCAGACAGCGGAGGTAATCAAAGCGCCACACAGCAGTGGCTGATCGTTCATGTAGCGCGTTTGAATGAACTGATCGGTGGTTTAATTTGCCCTAATTGCGCAGGGACAGGGCTGAAAGTTAACACCGATCCGAAGAATCATGGTGCAGTCTCTGCAAGGAAGATAGGTACAGGCAAAGTGTCTATACATCTACGTGTCTACAAGACGCATCCAGGAACGATGTGGCGTTTGATGTGAATGTGCGAATGGTGCTGTTAGCTCATGAGTTAGGCTTGGGATATGCAGCTCTAAAAAAAAATCAGCAAAGTTTTGGGGATTCCTGGTCTTCATGTTAAAACGTATCAGAGACACCAAAAGACAGTAACAGGTATAAAAAAAAAAAATCTCTCTCTCTCTCTCTGTGTCAAAGCAGTTAACAGAAATTCATAGCTACACGTCATATATTAACTATATAGGTGTCACATATAGCGTCGCTGTCCGATGAAAACCGCGTATGTCCATTTGGCAGATTTTTAGACGGATAGAATGTCCAGGTTCATTTCCGTTTACAGTATGCTTCACATATCTTAATGACCAATGAAAAGTTGTGAAATCATGTCATCTGATTTTCACGTATATCCATTTGGTGTCATCACGCCGCGTATCTCCCACCCTGTGGCATCTCACCGCGCCGGTCTCGTGAAGTTTCATCTTAAACCGGTAATTTATAGGTGAGTTATAGGCTAATGATAATAAATGTGTCTAAAAAAATAGGAGGCATTTTAATTGTTTATTAATAAACTGTTGTTTTCTAAATCAGTGTCGGCTAAAAGCATATCTCCGCTGTTAAGGATGCGCCTTTAGAGAGAAATCCACCTTTCATACGGATTACATAATCAGAAGGTATTAGCTTTTGATTCGAATTTGTTCGTTTTAAAGTGGACATTTCAAGCTTTAGGCCAGGGATTGGCAAGTAACTTTGGCCGCGGGCCAATATTTTTTTTATCCAGTAGATGGCGGGCCAGCTACATGGAATAGGCCTATTGTTACGGTGAAATCACAAAATATAATGCACACAAACGTGTCCCTACTACTTATATACAACCGCTGATGAACATAATCGGTTTTGATGAAGAAAAAAAAACGAAGAAAAAAAAACTATGCAAATGCAGATTAGAACCCAGAACCTTTTACACACTTAACGAAAGTTCTACCACTGGACCATTTAATAACACAAGAAAATGCCGCGGATACATCTTCTTAAAGATAAATTAAACCCCATGTACTATTTAAATCGATTGTTGGACATGTTATTGTACATATATCTGATTTAGCATTGTATTACCAATGGACTGTACAACTTTTGAACTTTATTCCTTTTTTTAAATTATTATTTATTCGGGACACAAGAGGTCTGCGAGGGACTGTTTTTTTCCGTCCCGCTCCCACAGGGTTCAATTCAGCAACCGCTTAAAATACTTAAAAGTAAAAGCTTAAAAGTGTTCACCTGCTTTAAAAATTTAGATCTCGTTTTCAGAATCTCAAATCTCAAAAACAAGTCGTTTTTCATTTTTTTATTTTTGGTTTTAATTTGGGGGGAAAAAAAACGATTGAACGAATGATACACGGCAGTGATGCGCTGGTCAATGTATAAACAACCCGCACCCGACCGACGTTTTCAACCCGCCCGCAACTCGGACCGCAAACAAAAGAAAGAAAATATTGTAGCCTACCCGACCCGCTTCCTGGCCCGCATATTGGGCCATAGACGTAGGAACTAGGGGTGCGCATTTTTCTGAATGCTGTGTTTTGTAATAAAGGCTTGATTTATTAATTTATTTTGTTTCATTTTCTTAACAATTAAGATGCTGCATGTGTTTATCCAGTCTAATTGACGTGTGCGTCTCTCCTCCTAATTTCCCAACAAAAACCCCGCCCCCTCTCAGAAAATACATAAAACTCGCATTACTGAGCTATATGCGTTTAAAAGTAGCCTATTAAAATGGCACAATGGCATTGCTCAGTTCAACGTTTTGGGAAATCGGCATTTTGTCCCGCTTCAGCTCTTATTCAAAAGTCAACGCGCTCAACATTCAGGTAAATAAGGATGTCCCACTTTCATCTCTGCAGACTGAGCTCGTGCATCATCCTCGCGCATTCAGCCAATAAAGTGTAGACCTATGTATTTCATAGAACATTATGTCTAGTACTATATAAATTACAATGGTTTAATTGGCATCTTTATTTCAAACGACCCGACCGACCGCGACCCGAATATCATATGACCGCAGGCACTCGTCGCTCATTTTGGATCACTGATTCACGGGGCCTATTTGTAAACCGTTATAGTAATATAGTTTGTAAACCGTTATAGTAAAAAACAAACAAAAAAACAAAAACAAATTGACTTCCAAAATAATCCGGCGGGCCAGAAAATATTGCTGGCGGGCAATATGTGTCCGCCAGTTGCCGACCCCTGCTTTAGGCTATATTTTGTTTCAGTTCTCGCGCTACAGTTCACGGAGATCATGAAAGCGCACCTTTTTTTTTATGTAACCTTTATTTATCCAGGTAAACTGTTTGAGAACATCTTATCATTTACAAACATGACCTGGCCAAGAGGCTACAGGAATAAATAGAAACATACTGTACATAATCATTCACATAACACATGGAACAGGCAATAAAAAATTAAAAAAAAACAGACAGAGAGAGAGAGAGAGAGAGAGAGAGAGAGAGAGAGAGAGAGAGAGAGAAAGAAAACAAAAAAGAATATAGTGCTTAAGTATGTGTCTATAAATATGGTTCAGTATTATCAGCAGGAACAAGAGTCAACTATGTTGTTTTGGAGGTTCTGCTTAAAGGTGGAGATTGGGATCAGAGACGTAAGTTTCAGAGTATTTTGTAGTATGTTCCAGTCATATACTGCTGCAATAGGAGGGGTACTAAATTTAATAAGATTGCACCTGATTTGTTTTTTTTATTTTACAAAAGCACAACATTTTCTTGTTATTGTGAGTTTACACAAATACAAGTAGTTGCAAATAATTTATTATTATTTTCTGTATGACCAGAAATGATAAAGTATTTTAAGTTGTTTCCACTGTTGATAGGAAAATGCAAGTGTTCGCGTCCGCGCCTCCGTGCCATGCAGTGCGCACAAACCCTTAGATATGCGTCAAAATCTTGTTTATTTGTGATAATCTTAGCCCTGTATTATTATTGTCTAAACTGTATTATGAATGACATTTGACGAATTGCTTTGTTAATTTTTTGGATAAAAGCGTCTTCTAAATTTGTAGCCTAATAAATGTTAAAATAATGATGATAATTATTATTATTTGCGTACACGGACCCCAAAAGTCAGGTGACTGTAAATGTGCAAAAATTGCAGTTTTGCGAAATATTCACTTTCTGGCAGGTGAAATACTGCATTATAATGGTTGTATTGGCATTCTAAAGGTATTTTAAGAGGTAAAAAGTAGACATTTAATAAACTGAGCGTAGCCTATTCATCTGTCAAAATGAAACGCGACTTGGCCATTCTAATTAATGATCGGAAGAACACGTATCAACCACCGCTACTGTAAAATATGCACGTATGCCCATTTAAACTCAATTTTGTTCAAATGTGGATTATATCATTACAATGGCAAGAATATGGTTACATTTAAAGATACCGTACCACGTATGACAACGCTACGTTCAACTACTTTTGAAATTACGGTGTTTTTTTCACTTCCTGAAAAGTAACCGTTTTGGACATACGTGAGTTTTATCGGGCAGCGACGATATACTATACACACTATATATACAAAACAATTACATTAGACAACACTTTTCAGGTTTTGTATAATATAATTACTATCTGTACAAATATGTAATTGTGGGATCCTAAAGTGGTTGTGAGTCCCTCAGGCAGACACATATTTAGCTCTCAGTGGAGCTGCTGTCCCCTCTCCTAGGAGAACTTACTCTTATTCTTTTGGAAGTTTTATTCTTTTGGCTATTTTTCCAAGGTGTAAATATCTTAGTGAAGATACTTTTTCCCAGAATGGAAAAACTTATTTTTGCAGTAATGGGAAACGTTCCATCTCTCGTCTTACATCTAGCCTCTCTCGAATCGAAACGCATAACAGCCAAACTACTTGAAAAATGGAAGTCAGCACTTACGTCAGAAGAAGTTAAACTGCTGGAAGATTATACTGAAGGGTTAATTACTCCAGATTGTAATGACCCTTTTCCTGATTTGTATCTGTTGATTGATTTTGAAGAATGTGAAGGTGTTTTTTTTACAACCCAACTTGTTGATGAATGGGTCCTAATCCAGTGTCTGGAAAGATTTTGTACAAAAACTGTCAAAACTCTGAATAAGAAGTCTTATTGCCTTGAGAGTTGATATGCCTTGGCGTTCTGCCCTCCATCTAGGGGAGGATGTCAAGCCAGAATGGCGAGCATTATACAAGTCACCTTTGCCAAAAAAAAGTGGGTGATTTACAAAGGAGGATCCTTCATGGAGCGATTGCCGTGAATAAACCATGATACTAGCGATGAATGCCCTTTTCGCTTTCAGAAAGAGAACATATTTCATGCTTTTGTGTATTGTAACAGGCTTTTACCATTGTTTCAGGTTTTAATGAGTTTATTTGGTCGTTTTGATGAGATTTTTTCTTTGGAAATGTTTATATGTGGATTTAAATACATCAGGAGACGTCGATAATTTGCAAATTGTGTTTCTTAACCTAGTAAAATCCAGAATTTTAATTGACTTTCGGTATTACAAGGCTATGGGGGATCTTATGTCTTTTGAATTGATTTGGTGTAATAAGGGGGCTCTGTGTGAAATAATTAATGAGAGTTTACAGTTTGCACATGGAAACATTTTTATGGTTATTTATTTGGATATTTGATATATTGAATGTGTGTTTTTTTTTTGTACTCTTAGGTAGGAACTGCATGTATTAGTTTAGGTTATTTGTAATAAAGGTGTGTTAAAATTAAATTCTCTCTCTCTCTCTCTGTAACATTTGTGGCATTATAGATTATGACCTCCATCTATTTGTGTTTTATAATATGGATGAACAGTTAGTAATAAGCTATAAATTTAATTTCAGTCGCTGAAATTGAGAGAGGCTTGGAGTCACTGCAGAGAAATGAATGCTTTAGCGTAAGTTCTGCCAGGAAGACTCAATCAGCGCGCCACGTAATACTTCACTTCTAACCAATCATGTGCTAATACTCGCAGTATAAAAGATCGGTACTTACATTCGTCTGAGTTCGCAGATGCTGACGGTGCCAATTACCTCCATCCTCCCCAACCACCACCAAGATGGTACCTTCCCCAACCACCACCCAGATGGCACCTCCCCCTTCATCCTCCCCACCACCACCAGGATGGTCCCTTCCTTAACCTCCAGGGGGGGTCGGCTGCGCCCCTGCCTTCGTCTTCAGGCAGGATATGCAGATTCCGCTCCCCTTGCATTGCTCTCTAAGGACGGGGCCTACGCCAAAGAACTTTATAAATTCATGCTTGCTGGGCTGTTAATAAATATACGCTGTTATATCAATTTATCTCCCGAGTCTTTCTGGTAGAACCAGGGATCAGATCAGGCAGGCATACGCAGATATTGACCCTGATGTGGCTGAGATAGTAAGGGAGGATGAGGATGCCATGATAAATATCAGTGTGTCTTTTGGGCCCCGTTTACACATACATGGTTATTTTGGAAAAACATTTCCCTTCGGTTGTGCCCCTCGTTTACACGCAAACGGAGAATTCTCCTCTGAAACCGATTCTTTCTAAAAACTTGAGCATCTCGTTACACTGCCACCTATAGGTTTGGCATGCTCTTGACGACAGATACACGGGTTCGTGTAAACGAACACTTTTCTGAAAACGGAGAGGGGTGAAATGTCCGTTTATGAAAATAACCGGCCACGTGTAAACGTAGCCTTGATGGCACCTGGCAGAAGAGAGGCTTCACGTCCCACGACGGCATTGGTGTGTGCATCGACATCCTCACTGGGCTGGTAGTGGACTTTGAGGTGCTATCCTCCTACTGCCAAGCTTGTACCCTGAGAGAGTGTGCTAGGCGAGGTGGTAAGATTACGCAGGAGGAATTTGAAAGCTGGAAGGAGAGTCATGTAGACTGTGCAAAACATTTCTCAGGGTCAAGGCCATGAAGCAGGAGGCGGCCAAGAGGATGTGGGCCAGGTCTGTGTCTCTGCATCAGCTGCGCTACATAGAGATGCTGTCAGATGGGGACAGTGATGTGATTAGCAATTCAAGGAGGTGGTTGCGCTCAACCCATACCCTGGACATGAAATTGTTAAGCTTGAGTGCATAAATCACGCTCACAAGCGTATGGGCACAGCACTTAGGAAACTGAGTGCTGAGCGTAAGTTAGGGGGCAAAGGTCAGGGTAAGCTCACTGCCAAGAAATGTAAAGCCTTGCAGAATTATTACAGGGGGGCTATTCACTGGATCAAATGAAGGCAGAAATATGGGCAGGTCTCCTCCACTCCATGTCTAGTGATAAAAGTCCTACACACATTAGGTGTAATCCATCCTGGTGTTGGTACAGGAGAGCAGAGGAGAATGGAAAAAAGCCAGAGAGCCATAGTCTTCACACAGGAAACTTTTTATCACGGGAGGTGGGTCAGAAGCTCCAGTGACAGCCTGCTCAAGCGCATGCAGCATGGAGGCACTCAGAATGCCAACGAATGCCTCAACTCGGTCATTTGGGCTCGATGTCCAAAAACAGTCTTTGTGGGGAAAAGCAGAGTTGAGGCTGCAGCCAGTATAGCTATTTCTATATTTAATGAGGGTGCCTCTGCCATGCTGGCTGTGATGGAGAAACTGTGGCTTCAGAGCACAGTCGTAACTGTCAATGCAATGAAGGATGACGACATGGTTAGGATTTCAAAAGCCAATAGTGCCAATAGTGCAAAACGGAGCCGTAAAAGTGTAAGCACAGCCAAAAAAGTGAAAAGACACCAGCAGGAGATGGAGGAGGGCCCTACATATGATGCTGGCATGGATATGTAGACTGTAAATGAACTAGGTGTAAAGGTTGTGTTCTGTCAGTTTGAAGTTTGTGATGTAATGGTCTTCAGTTGAAGGCCATGTTGATGTGTTAATACAAACAAGTTGATTTAGCCTACTATTTGTATTTATAATAAAAAAAAAAATTTATACGACAGGTTTAAAGTTTGTTGTCATACCTTGACAGTTTCGACTGCTGACTCTGCAGTCATCTTCAGAAGCATCACGTGATGTTGCTGTGGGTGTGATATATTTTGTTTTTGTCACACCTGTGTGATGGACTGTTGATGTGTTGTTTTGGATGTTATGATCAGTGATGGATAAAGCAAGAATGAGTTTTGGATGTTATACAGTGTGATACATGGATTTTACTTGGACCTAAAGCATATGTAATTAATGGCTTTCAATAGAAATTAGTAGAATTTTGCCATAAAAATCTTTAAAGGCCGTTTTCTCAAAATAAGTTTTTTCTCACACTCCTAGTGACGATTTTCCACTTCTGTAGCACCTACATACACCAAACTTTACAGTTGTATTTGTTGAAAAAAAAAAAACCTTGTTTTTTTTTTCAAATGGTCAGATTCGTCACTTCAAAATATATGCAAATGGGATATTTAATTAGATATAGCCTGATTATCATATTTAAACATAAAATTACAGAGAACTTGCAATACATTTTTTTCTCCTATTCATGCGAGTAATCAACTGGTAAAGTTTCATGGTGATATCTTTAAGTTAAAATGTTTACCCTATTCACCTGTAGTGTCTCGCCTTAAGCATGCTGGATTAGTGAAAGATATAATATTTGCAATGAAACCTCCAAAGAAATTAGCAGTGATTAAAGTGAAAGCACATCTCACAGCTAATACTACGGAAGCTAAAGGTAATGCTCTTGCTGATGTAGCGGCTAAACAGGCTTGTTCCTATGAGACTGTGCAAGTGTGTTCAGGTACTGCAGCACAGAAGACAATTCTGCCTCCTGAATCAATCATTGATCTGTACGAAGACGTTCCTCTATATGAAGCATGGACATGGTTAGACAAAGGAGCCACCGTGGATTAAAGGGGGAAAGTATGTTGCTCACCGAATACACAATTTGGGTCACAGTGGTCCAGCAACGATGAATCACAGGTTCTCGAATCAATAGTGGAAAACAAAATTCAGAAAGGTAGCCACCGAAACAGTCAAAAGATACGTTACATGTCAGAAAAATAATGTGCCAGCAGTAACACATACCCCAGCTCCACCAGGACCATTTCGTCACCTGCAAGTTGATTACATATCGTTGCCTCGTTGTAAGGGAAAAACTGATGTTTTGGTAGTAATAGACAAGTTCTCAAGATGGATAGAAGCTTATCCAACAGGGCGTGCTACAGCTGCACATACTGCTAAATGTCTTGTCAGATTGCATTACCAGATTGCAAGGTACACACTTCACAGGACAGGTAGTCAAGGAAGTGACTAGAATGTTGAAGATTAAGTGGAATCTTCACTGCCCATACAGGCCACAAGCATCAGGACAGGTTGAACGGTCGAACAGAACAATCAAAACCAGGCTAAGAAAATGCATCAGGAAGGAGTATCATGGGTTGAAGCGCTGCCATCTGTACTGTGTAGTATGAGAGCGTCACCTAAAAGAGCAGTAGGACTGAGCCCTCATGAGATTATTACTGTACGCCCAATGCAGATGCCAGGTGTGATTGATCCTAGAAATGCTGATGTACACATTGCCTCAGATGCCCTGATTGCTTACTGTGAACACCTTACAAAGGCAGTACAGAGTGCCAAAGAGAGAGTTGAGTCGTGTTGGCCGACTCCACCAGAAGGTGGACACACAATCATCCCAGGTCAATGGGTCATGATAAAGTCATTCAGAAACAAGCCATTAGAGCCTAAGTGGCACGGACCACATCAAGTGATGTTGATTACAGCAGCTGCAGTGTTGTGTCAGGGAAGGAAAACCTGGATTCACGTGTCACACTGTAAAGTTGTTCCCCCACCTACAGGGATAGGATAAGGCAGACACATGGACCAGTGAGGAGCCCAGGGAAGAACCAAATGCAACAGGCTTCGGGGGCCAACCCTGCGGTGAAGACTCCATCATAGGCCTTTCCCATCCACTAGTCCATCAACAATAGCAGACCCTGAAAAGGATACAACCCTAGTGTTTGAACAAATATTGCTCAACTGTCTTTTGTTTTCTTTCTTACTCTGTGCAGATACCACTTGATTGCCATCCAGAGACCCATATGCACCGACCTCCTCACCTGCGTATGAAGCCACAACCTTCCAGAAAACAACTAGACCCACTACCGAGCCACCTATCACAAAAAAACAAAACACACACAACGCAGAGACTCAAAAACAGAAACTTCAGGCATCTATCAACATGATCAAGATTGCCGTACCAGTAACCATCATGGACATCGCTGTTACGACCCTTGGGATAGGGAAGCAACAAAAACAAGGGACACACGAAACCAAATTATAGGCTCAAAAGTAATATTTATTTAATTACAAAATAAGGCAACACTAAATAATAAAAGGAAAATAATTAAAGAAGATAACAATGTTTCTGAAGTCATCAGCAAGATCAGTGTGTAGAGCATGATGCATGGTTGAAATGTAATGGAATGTTGAAGTACAAATGTAAATGCAAATGAAAAATTAGGATGTTATCTTTCAAATGAGACCATTTCCCAGTTTCTGTGAGCTTTTATTGGTAATAAAAACCTTTTCGAATGAACTGAGATCATAGCATCATATCTCCAGGAGGCACGCCTGTGATGCACAACACTGGTGACAAAAATGATGCACATATAATGAATGATATAAATCTGGAGGATATGGATCCTGTTCTGGATTGTAATATACCACACAGATTTTATAATTTGTAAAATTATAAGTCTTGTATCTTCTGAAATAATAAAACTGATCATCAGTAAAATCATAAACCGCCTTTTATTTTTTATTTTATTATAGCACAGACAACATATATTATAATATTTATCAGATTGAGCAGTGTTTTTATGTAATTCAAAATGGTTTTCTGTAAAATGAAACTCTGGAATATTGCATGTATCCTCTGTATATGGGTCTGGGGAGAGATTTAGATTTGGGTAGGTTGGAAGTTACATAAAAAAAAGGTCAAATTCCTCCCTTCAGATCAATTTGAACATCTTTTTCATTTTTTATTATACAGAAAAAATTTTTTTTTCCAGTGTTTGCTGGCATCTAGAGGAAACCGCCATAACTGTCTGCATGGTCCTAGTGGTAGTTATACACTTTCAAAAATTAATTTAAAATAAAAAAGTGCTCTTTTTTTTGTTTATTAGAACTCAGACAACATATAATTAAATGTTTATCACTCTTAACACTGTTTCATTAAACTTCAAATGACACCAAAATTGTCCATTTTGACAAAACTATGTTGAAATGGTAAGCTTTTCATTTGGGTATGCAAATCCAGGCGGAAATCCCCAAAAATAGTCTCGGATCTTAAGGAGCATTTCCAAAAGCCTGGACCAAATATTACAAAGCCTTACAAAATATGCCAATATAGGGACTACAGTGTTTACAATGAAGCTGATTTATGGGGAGATGTCTGCAAAGACTTGGAAGTGCCGAATACATCAGCGAATTGGCTAACATTTCGTAAAGCCACTGCACATCTTTGGAAGGTATTTTCTCTTCTGTAAAATAAAAATATTTAAATCCATTAAAATGCCATTTAGTTTTTATCATGGGTTTTCTTTTTGTTGCAAAATATTATATATTTTTACAAAACAGCTCGGTTTCTGCTTCAGTATTAATGACAAAGTTAAAGAGTTTCTAAACTCTTTAATGTACTTTAAAGTTTTTATGCATATACCTTCAAAAATGTAAAAATAACAATATTTTAGTCATGATAATATTGAAAAGTTGCCATGAAGTTATTTTTAACTTTCTCTTTTATCAGGAAACTTCAGGAGCGGCTCAAAAGTGAGATATGATGATGATGTTGAGGAGATAGCTTGTGGAGAGCACAATTCCTCCGCTGATCGATAAAATAACTCTATGGGCAGTATGTAAGTCCCATAATATTCATCCGTCCAGGCCGAGTTTTTTCACCCTGGCTGTGTGGAACACTATTTTATTGTTTGCTCCTTATAAGATGCTACTTATTACGGGAATGATGCTGTTTGAGCCCCTCTTCCCGGACTCTCTGCGAGTCCCTGGTGATCATGCACTATATGAGCCCCAGGCACCTGCCCTTGGGACTTTGGTGTTGGATCTCAGCACGCACAGCATTTTACACTGTGTTCCCTTAGCGTAAGATACTACGCAGTACGAGAGTACTCTCATAAGAGAACGTACTCGGTTACTAACGTAACCTCGGTTCTCTCTAGAGAGGGAACAAGTACTGCGTATCTTGCCTTGCCTGCAACGCGCTCTGGTTCACTTCTGCGATGAAAATCAGAGTATATCAGTCTGTCGAGCTATATTTGTTGGCCCAAGCCACGCCTGTTTCGGCGGGACGTGACGTAGTGGGCGCGAAGCGCCCCCCATTGGATCTGACATCACGAGAGGCCTCTCTCGATAGGCTGCTGCAGTTGCCGCAGGACAGCCAATAGGCGCACGAGCCGTCTTGCCTATGTCTGCATGCTGCCGCAACGCGTTTTGCATTATTTCAAAATTAAGGATAATTTTTGGCTTCAATATCTCGTGGAAAAGAGTTTTTCCCCTAGCGTAAGATATTACGCAGTACTTGTTCCCTCTCTAGAGAGAACCGAGGTTACGTCAGTAACCGAGTACGTTTTACTTTCAGATCCAATTGAAATGCGTAAGAGAGCAGTTAGTTTTTATGAAAAGTTGTATAAAAATTAGTCTAAAGAAGATCAGTGTATAGAACAATGTCCAAATTTTATCTTAACCGTTCTATTTCATCAGAAACGATCTGAAAACAGGGCTTTAAGTGTAAAATACCGAACTTGTCTTTAATAAACCCATGACATTAGAGGAGTTGTATAAGAATCTTCAAAACATGGAATGTGGTCGAGTTCCTGGAATGGATGGAATTCCAATTGAGTTTTATAAGTCTTGGAATATAATTGGAGAGGATTTATTGGAAGTTTTGAATAATAGTTTAATCGAAGGATGTCTACCTTTAATCACCAAAAAAAGGTGATTTAACTCAAATAACAAGTTGGCGACCTGTTTCTTTGTTATGTTGTTATTTTAAAATACTTTCATAGTATTTTAAGTGTTAGCAACAAGACTTAGAAAGGTTTTCCAGATCAGTCTTATTGCATCCCTGGCAGGTCAATATTTGATAATGTTTGAGGGATTTTGAAGCATACGTAATTGGCTTTTCCTTCTGGAGAAGCACAGCGCCTGGGCCGCCTTTTGACACATCGACCTGCAGGTGGAGCTCTTTACTACACTGTAAAAAAAAAAAGTTATATACTGAGTTATATAAAGAGATATACTGTATTATTTTACAGATAGTTTCGATTTTTTTAACATTACGTGTAAATGCCATTAAAATACAGAAAAAAACTTTATTAAAAACCTTAACCATAAAATAAAAGTAATAATCTGTAAATTCATATAATGAGAAATTATATTTTTTTTTACAGGATGTTAGGAATGTTAAATTACATTAAATTCAATGTAAAAAAAAAAAAAAAATGAAGGTAAATACATGTAAAAAAACAATCGTAAAAAAACGGTAAAAAGTCTGGCAGCAAAGTTGCCAAACACTTACCGTGAAATTACAGTAAAAAAAAACTTAAGTTATTCTACGGAATAATTCTGTTTCTTAAATACAGATATTTACTGTAAACATTTTCTGTATTTTTACAGTTCCACTGCTGAAGAATGAAAAGAAAATTTCATTAAAAAATGTCTGTAGAATGTTAAAACAAATGAATAAATCTGCATATAAACTGGAAATTATTGCATAAATACCTTAAAATTAAACAATTAAATGAAGTATTCTGTTTTTACACAGTATTCTTTGGTAAATTCATAACATTATCAATTACATCCACAATAACACCCCGTCAAAGTACAGATTTTTAGATGTAAAACACAAAAAAAATTACATAACATTACTTAAAATACCAAATTTTAAAAGCTTTAGTCTTTTATTTTATGGAATTTTCAAATCTATTAATATAAAATTCCTGAAAATAAGATCACATTATAATATGCCATATTTTTTTATAGTCATTACTTCATATAAACAATATTTGACAGAACTTTACAAGCATTTATCTAATATATCTACGTAATTTCCCCATTAATGTATGTGTCACAAACAGAGGGATCCAGAGACAAAAGCAGGTAAACTCTTCTTTAATGAAAAATAAGACACCGCCTCTTAGGCTGAATAAACAGAAATAGTCTCTTAACAAAAGGTATATGGACGGTGTTCCATTGATCTCTCCAGCAGTCGAGATGATCTCAGCCGGAGGCCCGGATAACTCCAATACGATGAGGTAGGACCCACGGGTGAGATGAGGATCCCTCTCCTATGCTCCACGGAGACGACTGAATAGCACAGAAGCGGTAAACACAGCAGAAGATAATTCTCCAGATAAACAGACACTCACGACAGGACAGGACAGGACACGAACAACTTCAGAGAAGTAATGATAGTAGTCGCGAACTTGCATGAGGAACAAACAATAATCCGACAATACAGACAGGAAAGAGATAACTAGATATAGCGTGGGCATAAGGGGAAGATAGAGAACAGGTGTGTTGATGGGAAGATCACGAGATCCAGCTGACGGTAATGAGAGGAGGAGGTAAAAGGTGTGTGTGCGAGAATGTCAAGAAGGAGAAGGTATGACACAAAATGACCAGCAGAGGGAGACAGAGGGAAGAAAACCGAGAAGGAGAGAACCAGGATCATGACAGTATGGGGTTTATTTTGAATAAACATACTTTTATAGTAATTAAAACCAACTATCCAATATATCTACAGACTTTCCCTATTAATGTATGGGGTTTACTTTGAATGAACATACTTTATAGTAATTACAAGCAATGATTAAATATATTTACGTACTTTTCCCATTAATGTATAGGTTTACTTTGAATAAACTTACTTTTATAGTAATTAAACGCAACTATCCAATATATCTACATACTTTTCCTATTAATTCAAGGAGTTCACTTTATATAAACATTGTTTTATAGTAAATAAAAGCAACTATCCAATATATCTACATTACTTTACCATTAATGTATAGGGTTAACTTTATATAAACATTGTTTTATAATACTTAAAAGCAACTATCCAATATATCTACATACTGTTTCAATTAATTCATGGAGTCACTTTATATAACAAATGTTTATAATAATTAAAAGCAATTATCCTACACATTTACAAACCTTTCCCATTAATTCATGGAGTTCACTTATATAAACTTTGTTTTAATTTAAAGCAAGCTATCCGATATATCTACATACTTTTCCTATTAATGTATGGAGTTTACATTGTTTTATAGTAAATAAAAGAAACCTTTCCAATATATCTACAGACCATTAATGTATGAGGTATACTTTCAAAAGCATTTTTGACAGTAATTAAAATTAACGATCCAAGATATACATGTCAGACACTCTTCAGAGTAATATTTGTTCTTGCAGTGTATACATAGGTTCATTTCAGCTTATTCAATTTGGTCTCATATGTGCTGTGTGTGTTGGTGCTGTAATTGCTGTCAAACTATCTCTGAATGCAAATTCTAGAACCAAGTCTTGTATTTAGCTTGTAATTTGCAGTTATTTGAAGAGGGCTTAACAAAAGGCACCGAGACAGGTAAAACCAGTTATACTTATTGAAGCACTGTATGAGGCTAAACCAGAGTTTTCCTGTTCAGTTGACCCAATATGATTCTAATAGAACTGCAATATGTAAGTTTATTGTAACAACAATAATATTCCCATTATGTGAAAAAGATTCTGAATTTTTACAGAATTTATTTTAATAGGCACAGCAAACATTTTCTCATAAAAGTAACTGCCTCTTTCACATGAAGAATAATAACAAATACCCTGCTCTTCTGAACTACAACAACTGAGTGGACTCATTTCGTTTTAAAATATTTTTCCCAAAACAGAGGTTCTGTGAGAGTCCTGGATAATTTTAACCCAAACCTCAAATTGGCCTACTTCTTAATACCGAAGTTCCAATCATTATTAAGGCTTTTAAAAAACAATAGTAAAGAACTAGAAAAAAAAGTTTGAGACAAACTTTAAGTTGGCTTGAAAAAGCCAGACATGAGAGATTGATGAAGTTTAAAGTAGTTAGAAGTTTAAAGTAGTTTAAATTTTGATCGATAGATTAGTTAGAAAGAAAGAAAGATTCGTTAGAAAGAAAGATAGTTAGAAAGAAAAAAAGAAGATAGATTATTTAGAAAGAAAGAAAAAATTGAAAGAAAGAAAGATTAGTTAGAAAGAAAGAAAGATTAGTTAGAAAGAAAAAGAAAGATTAGTTAGAAAGAAGGAATGAAATATTAGTTAGAAAGGAAAGAAAAAATAGTTAGAAGAAAGAAAGATTAGTTAGAAAGAAAGATAGATAGATGAATTTAGTTTGATAGACAGATAGATTAGTTAGAAAGAAAGAAAGA
>JARPMJ010009652.1:0-25049 GCA_033366665.1 Phoxinus dragarum
ACCATTTAAAATGATCTGCTGAATAAAGAAGTTATTGTTTAGCTCTGCATCTCTCAGCTACAGTAGGTAGTCAACCAGAATGCCTATTACCGCCGCGCCAGCCACAGCAGCTATTGCCGTATTTTGAAATGTAAGTGGGGTTAATGTCAATTAACAGTAAGGATGAAATACTATAGAACATTTTTTTAGGACAGAAAAATGTAATCATAATTTAAAAATAGAGACGAGAACAATATAGCCTTTATTTCATATTGTACGCCTAGACGTCGGTGGGCGACATAAGCCTATTGCCCGTGGGGGAGCAGCGTGATAAAAAAAAATACTAATAATAACAAAAATAAATTAGGTGCAATAAAGCTGATTATTTTTGTATTATTCTATTGAGGAATGAGACGAATGATGAGCACTTCTCTGGAGAATACACACTGGAGAAACTGGGCATTTCTCAGTGAGTAAATTCATGGCCGAGTGGTAGAACTTACGTGTAGATCATTTGGATGACACGAGTTCAAATCCTGAACAAACATGGACTATTGTACATTCTATATTAGCCTATTAATGCATGTCATAGCCTATTATTAATGCAGACAAACAAACAAACAAAATTTTATAAGATAGCCTATATACAATTATTATTTTGGGGGTTCCTTATAGAGTTTTTAAAAACATAGTTTTAAGCAAGGTGCGATTTGCCAGGGGGGACGGGGATTTCCTTCTGTCTAAGACCTCATCCACACTACTGCGTTTTAGTTTAGAAACGGAGAATTAAAACGAATACGATCTCCTTCCACACCAGCATTTTAGCTGCGTATTAGAATTGATCTCTGTCCACATTAAAACGACTGAAAACGCGGATTACGTGACCATTCACCAACACTGGGCATGCGTGTGCTAGAGTGCGGATCGGGCCAAATTTTTCTGTCCGAGCTCGGCCCGCGTCTGACAGAGCAGTAACTGAACCCGACACAAGCCCGACAGGCATAAAGATATTTATGTCCGAGCCCGACCCGAGACCGGCAGTTAAAATCCCATTTTTTTCTCATACTAATGACAATTGTAGAGGATGGATACCCGACCCGAGCCCGACGGTACCCGACGGGCCGGGCCGGGTTTGGACAGATATTTAGAAATTATGTTCGGGTTCGAGTCGGGCTCGGTCACATCAGCGCGATAAGGCATTAAACATTTTAAATTTAAAACAGCTTATTATGTTGGTAGCCAATGTGTCTAATGCTTTCACTTGATGCAAACGATAGTTTTTGTGATTAAAATACATGTCAAATATTACCATAACATCCGTCTTCCGGTGTGCGGACATTTGTTTATGTAGCCGTGACAATAAAACACGTGCATAATGTGCACGCGCCAGGTGTTAAGAGCGCTTGTTGCTCCGTGTGCGCTGATGCGCTCATCCTGTTTGACTTGTTTGACTTCTGCTGAATTATTTTAATCCCCCCTCCTCCCTCCACAGAAATCAATGCTATAAATTACTTAGACCATATAAAATATATAAAATAAAGATATGCAACAGGCACGTTTAAACGACAAACACTAAAATCAGAACCAGTTTCAGTTACGTTCATGGTTCCAGTGGCCTTAATGCATGCACGGCTTTCAAAATGAAATATTGAAGTTTATAATTAAATATTTTGGCACACCACGCCGAGTGGCGCTATCCATTGTTCTAAAGTTTTATTCTGGCATGTTGAATTAGTGTTCAACAAACGCGGCCGTCCAGAACTGTAAACTTTTATTCATATTAGGCTAACAACAAAAGTTAATCTGTCGTCTAGCTCTGTCTCCGGGAACTGCACGTCACAAAAATGAACCGAAAGCCATTGCCTCTGCTCAGTCACGATAAGAAATCGGCTATGTGTAAAGCCTTTAAATGTCTAAATATTTAATAGATGTTATCTGTTTAGGTAAACCGTATAAAACCGAGATGTGCAGAGGATCTACACAGACATGTTTAGCTATCATGTGAGTGCTTCCCAATGAGGAACGGACAAGGGTGAAAATCTCGCTATAATTAATGTGGAAAATTATTATAAAAGGTTTCAGCAGGTTTGAAGATTATCCAATTTTGGTAAACATTACTCAAAATGTGTAGTATAAGTCAAAGATTGTAAAAAGATGAGTAAAAGAGGTGATGGGAATTCTAGCTGGGTGAAACTAAAAGTAAAATATAGCTGCAAGCAGCGATTACGGGCCCAAGCCGGTGGCACCGCCACCCCGGTGCCTTTAGTTGCACTAAAGGCACCAAGGTGGCGGTGCCACCGGCTTGGGCCCTCCATCGCTGCTTGCAGCTATATTTATATATATATATATATATATATATATATATATATATATATATATATATATATATATATATATAAAAACCGCCACCCCGGTGCCTTTAGGGTTCCTGTGCACAACGGGCAATAACGTAACTCCGCTTTGACTGTCGAGAAGAAGTCTGCTTTAGAGTTTGCATCAGTGTGGGTTCTGCAAAAGTGCGCATCGAGGGCACATATCAACCACAAAGTATGCGTGAGCACCCTTCTGAAACCTAAAATGAAAAATTAGACACCCTACAGTCTCATGGACTTAACGGACACATGAAATCAGCTGCCATTGTAAGTACACAACACCGAAAATTCCTATGAAGTGTGGTATATATATTAATTGAAATTACTGTACTTTAAAACACTTGTTTAAAAGAAAAAACATATGTATACATAGTATAAAACACTTAATGGCACAATATACCTATTTTTAATAGAGTCTTTCTGCCCCCCTCCCCACACACACAGACAGGGGGGGCTGTCTGTGTGTGTGCCCCTCCCTCCCTTCCCCACACAGACACACACACACACACACACACACACACACAGAATGGCAGGGGGAACTCTGTCAGAGAGAGGCAGAGAGAGACAAAACCACATTCAAACCAAAATATCTGACTTCCTGTTGGTCGGAGCTAATGACTGTAAATTAGAAAGTTGTCCGGCTCGATGTGCACAATATACATACTAAGTTTTGTGACTGTAGGTAAAACTAACCCCCCCACTTTTGTCAAAAGTAACACACTTCCTGCTGCCAGTTGGTGGCGCTATATCTTAGTTACATCCATGTGATCGGCCTCTTACAACAAACTGACTTACAACAAGACTGTCGAGAAGAAGTCTGCTTTAGAGCTTGTATCAGTGTGAGTCTTTCTGCTCCCCTCCAAACACACACAGAAAAGGGGGGGCTGTCTGTGTGTGTGCCCTCCCTCCCTCCCTCCCCACACACACACACACACACACACAGAGAGAATGGCAGGGGGAACTCTGTCAGAGAGAGACAAAACCACATTCAAACCAAAATATCTGACTTCCTGTTGGTCGGAGCTAATGACTGTAAATGAGAAAGTTGTCCGGATCGATAAGCACAATATACAGACCGAGTTTTGTGACTGTAGGTAAAAATAACCCCCCCACTTTATCTTGAAAGTAACACACTTCCTGCTGCCAGTTGGTGGCTCTATAACTTTGACTCACAATAGTCACATCCATGTGATCGCCCTATTACAACAAACACACTGCTGAAGTTTCATCAAGATCAATAAATGTATGAAGACGTTATAACACATTGTGTTTTTCTTTTCTCGCCATAACTTCGTTTCCTCGCCACGGCCAAACTGTTCGAGATATCAAAAATCCGTCCGCAATTTAGCGTCCTCAATGTCTTGACTTCATGCCAACCGAGTTTCGTGGTCATCGGATTAATTCTCTAGTAGAAGTGTTTCAAATGCCAGAACATGCGTTTCCATACAACCCATAATAGCCGACTTCCTGTTGGACTGGCGTAAAACTTAGAGCACGAAAGTTGTTCGGCCCGATGAGATCTATATGTGTACCGAGTTTCATATTATTACATGCAAGCGTGTTTGATATATGGACAAGTGTTCAAATCCCATTCCAGGGGGCGCTGTCGAGCCCCCCTGCCACACCCGGGTACCAGCTTCAGCCCGGCCCTGATGGCCGCAGGTTCTGACCTGTGTGCAAAGTTTCAAGAGTTTTCGAGCACGTTAAGGGCCCCAAAAGTGCCCGAGAAGTCGCACACAGCAGAGAAAGGGTTAAACTAAACTAGCCCCCCTCCTCACACACACTCACAGAGACGCAGAGGGGCAGAGGGAAAATGGTCCAAACAGTACACATTCAAACCAAAATATCTGACTTCCTGTTGGTCGGAGCTAATGACTGTAAATTAGAAAGGATCGAAGAGAAGAATATACGTACCGAGTTTGGTTACTGTAGGTAAAACTAATACCCCATTTTTGACTAAAGGTGGGCGCTACTGAGCCCCTTACCACGCCCGTTTCTGAAACTTTGCACAAGTGTACTAGGCAATAAATGTAAAGTGTCTGTCGAGTTTCATGCAATTTCAAGCATGTTAAGAGTCTCAAAAACTTTAAAAAAGAATATTAAAGTTTGATGCGTTGTCATGGCAACAGTATTTAAGATATCAATAATCCTTTCACAGGTCTACATCTGCCGTGTGTTTACATTATACACATAAAGTTTGAAGCAAATCGGGTAAAAATAAGAGGGTGATTTTAAAGCATTTTGAAAGTGACACACTTCCTGCTGCCAGTTGGTGGCGCTATAACTTTGACTCACAATAGTCACATCCATGTGATCGGCCTCTTACAGCGAACACACTGCTGAAGTTTCATCCAGATCAATTAATGTATGAGGATGTTATAACACACTTCCTGTTTCCAATATTCGCCATAAATTCGTTTCCTCGCAACGGCCAAACCGTTCGAGATATCAAAAATCCCCTGGCAATTTTTCATCCTCCATGTCTTGACTTCATGCACACCGAGTTTCGTGGTGATTGGTTGAATTTTCTAGGAGGAGTATTTTAAATTCCATTGCATGTGTTTTTTAAACTACGCCAAATAGCCGACTTCCTGTTGGGCTGGGGTAAAAAGTCAGAGCACGAAGGATATATGAACCGATGAGATCTATAAGTGTACCGAGTTTCATATTATTACACGCAAGCGTGTTTGATTTATGGACCAAGTTTTCGGACCCCGTTCCAGGGGGCGCTGTCGAGCCCCCCTGCCACGCTCGGGTACCAGCTTCAGTCCGGCTCTAATGGCCGCGGGTTCTGACCCGTGTGCAAAGTTTCAAGAGTTTTTGAGCACGTTAAGGCCCCCAAAAGTGCCCAAAAGGTAGTAATATAATAATAATAAATATAGCTGCAAGCAGCGATTACGGGCCCAAGCCGGTGGCACCCCCACCCTGGTGCCTTTAGTTACACTAAAGGCACCGGGCTGGCACTGCCACCGGCTTGGGCCCTCCATCGCTGCTTGCAGCTATATTTATTTATATATATATATATATATATATATATATATATATATATATATATATATAAAAGCTGCCACCCCGTTGCCTTTCGGGTTCCTGTGCACGACGGGCAATAACGTAACCCCGCTTTGACTGTCGAGAAGAAGTCTGCTTTAGAGCTTGTATCAGTGTGAGTCTTTCTGCTCCCCTCCAAACACACACAGAAAAGGGGGGGCTGTCTGTGTGTGTGCCCTCCCTCCTTTTTCTTGGAGGAGTATATAACATTCCAGGGGGATTCGTTTTTAAACAACCCATAATAGCCGACTTCCTGTTGGACTGGCGTAAAACTTAGAGCACGAAAGTTGTTCGGCCCGATTAAATCTATATGTGTACCGAGTTTCATATTATTACATGCAAACGTGTTTGATATATGGACCAAGTTTTCGGACCCCGTTAAAGGGGGCGCTGTCGAGCCCCCCTGCCATGCCCGGGTACCAGCTTCAGCCCGGCCCTGATGGCCGCAGGTTCTGACCTGTGTGCAAAGTTTCAAGAGTTTTCGAGCACGTTAAGGGCCCCAAAAGTGCCCGAGATTTTGCACACAGCAGAGAAAGGGTTAAAATAAAGCCCCCCCTCCTTTCTCACACACACAGACACTGAGAGAGACTGGCAAAATTCCCATCAAATCACATTCAAACCAAAATATCTGACTTCCTGTTGGTCGGAGCTAATGACTGTAAATTAGAAAGTTGTCCGGCTCGGGGAGATAAATATAAATACCGATTTTTGTTACTGTAGGTAAAACTAATACCCCATTTTTGACTAAAGGTGGCGCTACTGAGCCCCTTACCACGCCCGTACCAGTCCGGCTCTAATGGCCGCGGGTTCTGACATTTGTGCAAAGTTTCAAGAGTTTTTGAGCACGTTAAGGCCCCCAAAAGTGCCCAAAAGGTAGTAATATAATAATATATATATATATATATATATATAATAAATATAGCTGCAAGCAGCGATTACGGGCCCAAGCCGGTGGCACCGCCACCCCGGTGGCCTTTAGTTGCACTAAAGGCACCAAGGTGGCGGTGCCACCGGCTTGGGCCCTCCATCGCTGCTTGCAGCTATATTTATATATATATATATATATATATATATATATATATATATATAAAAACCGCCACCCCGGTGCCTTTAGGGTTCCTGTGCACGACGGGCAATAACGTAACTCCGCTTTGACTGTCGAGAAGAAGTCAGCTTTAGAGCTTGCATCAGTGTGGGTTCTGCAAAAGTGCGCATCTAGGGCACATATCAACCACAAAGTATGCGTGAACACCCTTCTGAAACCTAAAATGAAAAATTAGACACCCTACAGTCTCATGGACTTAACGGACACATGAAATCAGCAGCCATTGTAAGTACACAACACCGAAAATTCCTATGAAGTGTGGTATATATATTAATTGAAATTAATGTACTTTAAAACACTTGTTTAAAAGAAAAAACACATGTATACATAGTATAAAACACTAGATGGCACAATATACCTATTTTTAATAGAGTCTTTCTGCCCCCCTCCCCACACACACAGACAGGGGGGGCTGTCTGTGTGTGTGCCCTCCCTCCCCTCTCCACACAGACAGACACACACACACACACACACACTGGCAGGGGGAACTCTGTCAGAGAGAGGCAGAGAGAGACAAAACCACATTCAAACCAATATATCTGACTTCCTGTTGGTCGGAGCTAATGACTATAAATTAGAAAGTTGTCTGGCTCGATGTGCAGAATATACATACCAAGTTTTGTGACTGTAGGTAAAACTAACCCCCCCACTTTTGTCAAAAGTAACACACTTCCTGCTGCCAGTTGGTGGCGCTATAACTTTGACTCACATTAGTTACATCCATGTGATCGCCCTCTTACAACAAACACGCTACTGAAGTTTCATCAAGATCAATTAATGTATGAAGACGTTATAACACATCGTGTTTCTCTTTTCTCGCCATAACTTTGTTTCCTCGCCACGGCCAAACCGTTCGAGATATCAAAAATCCGTCCGCAATTTAGCGTCGTCAATGTCTTTACTTCATGCTGACCGAGTTTGGTGGCGATAGGATCATTTTTCTTGGAGGAGTATATCAAATTCCAGGGGCATGCATTTTCATACAGCCCATAATAGCCGACTTCCTGTTGGACTGGCGTAAAACTTAGAGCACGAAAGTTGTTCGGCCCGATGATATCTAAATGTACCGAGTTTCATACTTATTCATGCAAGCGTGTTTGATATATGGACAAGTGTTCGAATCCCATTCCAGGGGGCGCTGTCGAGCCCCCATGCCACACCCAGGTACCAGCTTCAACCCAGCCCTGATGGCCGTGGGTTCTGACCTGTGTGCAAAGTTTCACGAGTTTTTGAGCACGTTAAGGCCCCCATAAGTGCCCGAGAAGTCGCACACAGCAGAGAAAGGGTTAAAATAAAGCCCCCCTCCTCTCTCACACACACAGACACTGAGAGAGACTGGCAAAATTCTCAGATATTCTCCCATTCAAACCAAAATATCTGACTTCCTGTTGGTCGGGGCTAATGAGTGTAAATTAGAAAGTTGTCCGGCTCGAGGAGAACAATATCCATACTGATTTTTGTTACTGTAGGTAAAACTAATACCCCATTTTTGACTAAAGGCGGCGCTACTGAGCCCCTTACCACGCCCGTTTCTGAAACTTTGCACAAGTGTACTAGGCAATAAATGTGATATGCATGTTGAGTTTCATGCAATTTGAAGCATGTTAAGAGCCTCAAATGTATCCAAAAAGAATATAAAAGTTTAAAGCGTTGCCATGGCGACAGTATTAAAGATATCAATAATCCTTTCACAGGTCTACATCTGTCGTGTGTTTACATTATACAGATGAAGTTTGAAGCAAATCGGGTAAAAATAAGAGGGTGAATTCAAAGCATTTTGAAAGTGACACACTTCCTGCTGCCAGTTGGTGGCGCTATAACTTTGACTCACAATAGTCACATCCATGTGATCGGCTTCTTACAGCGAACACACTGCTGAAGTTTCATCAAGATCAATTAATGTATGAGGATGTTATAACACACTTCCTGTTTCCAATATTCGCCATAAATTTGTTTCCTCGCCACGGCCAAACCGTTCGAGATATCAAAAATCCCCTCGCAATTTTTCATCCTCAATGTCTTGATTTCATGCTGACCGAGTTTCGTGGTGATTGGTTGAATTTTCTAGGAGGAGTATTTTAAATTCCATTGCATGTGTTTTTTAAACTACGCCAAATAGCCGACTTCCTGTTGGGCTGGGGTAAAAAGTCAGAGCATGAAGGATATATGAACCGATGAGATCTATAAGTGTACCGAGTTTCATATTATTACACGCAAGCGTGTTTGATTTATGGACCAAGTTTTCGGACCGCGTTCCAGGGGGGCGCTGTCGAGCCCCCCTGCCACGCCCGGGTACCAGCTTCAGTCCGGCTATAATGGCCGCGGGTTCTGACATTTGTGCAAAGTTTCAAGAGTTTTTGAGCACGTTAAGGCCCCCAAAAGTGCCCAAAAGGTAGTAATATAATAATAATAGTTAAGAAGAAATATATATATATATATAAATAAATATAGCTGCAAGCAGCGATTACGGGCCCAAGCCGGTGGCACCGCCACCCTGGTGCCTTTAGTTACACTAAAGGCACCGGGCTGGCGCTGCCACCGGCTTGGGCCCTCCATCGCTGCTTGCAGCTATATTTATTTATATATATATATATATAAAGCCGCCACCCCGTTGCCTTTCGGGGTCCTGTGCACGACGGGCAATAACGTAACCCGCTTTGACTGTCGAGAGGGCAATATAGCCCTATGTATCACTCGATTTTATTTAACCGAATGTTTTTTTTACAAAATATGTTATTTATCTGATTCATCCAACCCTATACTGCACTCTTTTACTAATACTATATTATATTTCATCGTTTTCATGTCTTGCCCTCAAACATATCTGTTTAAACTGCTTATTTTTAAGTTACACATAATACATTGATTGAAAAAGAAACTCAAACTTTTTGTTTATGGTAATATTATTTGATACAGAAAGAAATAAGTGAGACTGTGGGAGTGAGGGGAGGGTAATGACAGCCAAAGGGAGACAGAGACAGATAAGTTTTGAAACTAAAAAAATGACATCCTAACTTTGATAATGTTTAAATATACATAAAAATGCAGCATATCATTAATTGAAATTAGTGTACTTTAAAACACTTGTTTAAAATAAAAAACACATTTATACATAGTATAAAACACTAGATGGCACAATTGTTCATTGTCTTTCTGCTCCCCTCTCCACACACACAGACAGGGGGGGGCTGTCTATGTGTGTGTGTGTGCCCTCCCTCCCCTCCCCACACAGACACACACACACAGACACACACACACACACACACACGCACACACGCACACACACACACACACACACACACACACACACACACACACACACACACAGAATGGCTGGGGGAACTCTGTCAGAGAGAGACAAAACCACATTCAAACCAAAATATCCGACTTCCTGTTGGACGGAGCTAATGACTGTAAATCAGAAAGTTGTCCGGCTCGGGGAGATAAATATAAATACCGATTTTTGTTACTGTAGGTAAAACTAACCCCCCCACTTTTGTCAAAAGTAACACACTTCCTGCTGCCAGTTGGTGGCGCTATAACTTTGACTCACATTAGTTACATCCATGTGATCAATCTCTTACAACAAACACGCTACTGAAGTTTCATCAAGATCAATTAATGTATGAAGACGTTATAACACATCGTGTTTCTCTTTTCTCGCCATAATTTCGTTTCCTCGCCACGGCCAAACTGTTCGAGATATCAAAAAGCCATCCGCAATTTAGCATCCTCAATGTCTTGACTTCATGCTGACCGAGTTTGGTGAAGATCAAATTAAATTTCTTGGAGGAGTATATAAAATTCCAGGGGCGTGCGTTTTCATACAACCCATAATAGCCGACTTCCTGTTGGGCTGGCGTAAAACTTAGAGCACGAAAGTTGTTCGGCCCGATGAGATCTAAATGTGTACCGAGTTTCATACTAATTCATGCAATATTCAGTTTGATATATGGACCAAGTTTTCGGACCCCGTTAAAGGGGGCGCTGTTGAGCCCCCCTGCCACGCCCGGGTACCAGCTTCAGCCCGGCCCTGATGGCCGCAGGTTCTGACCTGTGTGCAAAGTTTCAAGAGTTTTCGAGCACGTTAAGGGCCCCAAAAGTGCCCGAGATTTTGCACACAGCAGAGAAAGGGTTAAAATAAAGCCCCCCCTCCTCTCTCACACACACAGACACTGAGAGAGACTGGCAAAATTCCCATCAAATCACATTCAAACCAAAATATCTGACTTCCTGTTGGTCGAAGCTAATGACTGTAAATTAGAAAGTTGTCCGGCTCGGGGAGATAAATATAAATACCGATTTTTGTTACTGTAGGTAAAACTAATACCCCATTTTTGACTAAAGGTGGCGCTACTGAGCCCCTTACCACGCCCGTTTCTGAAACTTTGCACAAGTGTACTAGGCAATAAATTTAAAGTGTCTGTCGAGTTTCATGCAATTTCAAGCATGTTAAGAGTCTCAAAAACTTTAAAAAAGAATATTAAAGTTTGATGCGTTGCCATGGCAACAGTATTTAAGATATCAATAATCATTTCACAGGTCTACATCTGCCCTGTGTTTACATTATACACATAAAGTTTGAAGCAAATCGGGTAAAAATAAGAGGGTGATTTTAAAGCATTTTGAAAGTGACACACTTCCTGCTGCCAGTTGGTGGCGCTATAACTTTGACTCACAATAGTCACATCCATGTGATCGGCCTCTTACAGCGAACACACTGCTGAAGTTTCATCAAGATCAGTTAATGTATGAGGATGTTATAACACACTTCCTGTTTCCAATATTCGCCATAAATTCGTTTCCTCGCCACGGCCAAACCGTTCGAGATATCAAAAATCCCCTGGCAATTTTTCATCCTCCATGTCTTGACTTCATGCACACCGAGTTTCGTGGTGATTGGTTGAATTTTCTAGGAGGAGTATTTTAAATTCCATTGCATGTGTTTTTTAAACTACGCCAAATAGCCGACTTCCTGTTGGGCTGGGGTAAAAAGTCAGAGCACGAAGGATATATGAACCGGTGAGATCTATAAGTGTACCGAGTTTCATATTATTTCATGCAAGCGTGTTTGATTTATGGACCAAGTTTTCGGACCGCGTTCCAGGGGGCGCTGTCGAGCCCCCCTGCCACGCCCGGGTACCAGCTTCAGTCCGGCTCTAATGGCCGCGGGTTCTGACCCGTGTGCAAAGTTTCAAGAGTTTTTGAGCACGTTAAGGCCCCCAAAAGTGCCCGAATAGTCGTAAGAAAAATAATAATAATAATAATAATAATAATCCGAAGAAAAACAATAGGGCCTTCGCCCTTTCAGGGCTTGGGCCCTAATAATCCTTTGGAAAACAATAGGGCCTTCGCCTTTTCAAGGCTTGGGCCCTAATAATCCTTTGGAAAACAATAGGGCCTTCGCCTTTTCAAGGCTTGGGCCCTAAAAATAGTTTAAATATTAGTGAAGTTTTGAGCTGTTGCTGTCTGTAAGCTCAATATATCTTTCAGAAAAAAAGTTTCCTAAAAGATTTCCAGAGCTGAACTGCATTTGTAAGTGCGTCTCTTTCAAAAGAAGATCAGATGAGAGTCTGAACGATGATTATATAATAACCGAACACAGATTCTCTTGAGTCTCTTGCTCAAGTCCACTATGATCCTGTTCTTCTTAGTCTCTGTTACCTGCAGGAAATGGATGTGATCCTGTGTGTGTGAAAGCTGCTCCAGCTCAGCGTCTCTCCTCCTCAGATCATTGATCTCCTGCTCCAGTTCCTCCAGTCGTCCTTCAGCTCGACTCACTGCAGTCTTTTCCTGATCTCTGATCAGCTGTGTCACCTCAGAGCGTCTTGTCGCAATGGAGCGGATGAACTCAGTGAAGATCTTCTCACTGTCCTCCACTGCTGTCTGTGCAGAGCGCTGTTAGGACACACATCACAATCACACAGTGAGCTTCAGTGAGTCCTGACTGAGACGTCTCACACTTCTCTTCTTCTCCAGACTCACCTTATGAGACACCACAGCCTCTCTCAGCTGCTGAAGATCTTTCTCTCTCCGCTGGATCCTCTGCTGGAACGACCTCTGCGTCTCCTTCAGCTGGTGCTAAAGGACAAACCAATGACAGGAAAACATCACATAAAGAGATATAACACATCATCAGCTAAACAGATATGAATCCAGTATCAGTATCAAGTGGTGAGATCGAGGGGTCAAAGTTCTTTCTTGATAAAATTATAGGTTAATTCATAAGTGCCATGATTATTTCATCATTGCCTAGTTTTCTAGGGATTGTTCACTCAGAAATGTAAATTCTTTCATTGTTTACTCATCCCATTGTCTTTCCAAACTTCTCTTGCAGAACACAAAAGATATTCTGAAGAATCTCACTGTTTCTAAAGCCCAAATCAATTATGATGACACGTCAATAACATCAAACCTCACTAGCTCATGCACATCACATTACTTGTTTTTTTTCTGTCGCTTCAGAAGACTTAAGCCCCTGGTTTCACAGACAATGCTTAAGCTAGTCCCAGACTAAAATTCAGGTTTGAGCTGTTTTATCTGAAAGCAACTTCCACTAACATGTCTTAAAATATGGCAGTTCCATTCTTTTTGCCTCAAGATGCACACCAGTAATGTATTTTTCTACAGCATGTTTATAAAATCTACTTAAATGTCCTAATTGATCTGAGGCCTAATCCTGGCTTAATCTAAACCCTGTCTGTGAAACCGGGCCAAGGTGTGTTAGCTTTTACGGTACTTTGATGTCATAGACCGCAGATGCTCTACGCAGCGTCACTTCAAGTCGAACACACCTTCAGGCTACATCCAAAATGACATACTCTCTTGAGCTACATATCGTCGCACTTGCCCACGAGGCTATCGGCGCCAACTGAGTAGGTACTTATTTTAAAATAAGTAATTACTTTGTGACCGCTAAAAAAGTATGTTCTATATAGTATGAATGTAATCCAGATGTACTACATTCACCATGTTGTCATTATCATATGACCTATGACCATATGACCAGCGTCAGTTGTGTCACGTCACTGCCATTAACAAATCTTCTCCCGTGGCTTCATGGGATTGTAAAGTGTCCATTGTATCCACACTTCATAATCTCACTGGAAATAGGTCGTCAACCTGGTACTTTTTGCCTACTCTTTTATGAGTACTGTGTATTAATACTGTTTTACACCTACTATATAGAAGGGAAGTATGTGATTTTGGATGCAGCCTTAGATTTCCCCCCTTGGAGTTGTATGGATTTCTTTTATGCTACTGTAGCAGGGTGACTGAAACCACTTATGATGATTCCATTCACCTGTGCTTAGTTTAAGCTCCCGCCCCTTTCTTGTATGATATATGGGAGGTGTGGTTGCTACATGGCATGCGTCTTGGTATTGTCCTTGTGACGTCATCCGTGGTTGCCTCAAGCTTGGACTGTAAGCTGGCTTCCTCGTTTGCTGTGTGCTGGCTGCCCACACCTCGCAGGTATTAGTAGCCGGTTTTTTTTATATAACAAGAATAAATTGATTGTGGCTGGTTACTTACGTTTTGTTTTTGGTGGCATTGATAGCATGTCATTGATAGCATGTGTTCCTGACTGAGCTGCTGTATTGCAATATGATGCGCGACTGCGAACCGGTTTGCGCACCGGGATCACCCCGTGGTATGTAAGATTTTAGTTTTGTGTGTTAATAATTTGCTTCTGTTTTTAACATTATCTTTCTGCTCGGCAGGCTCCCCCTGCATAATTGACGGCCTCTTGGGCTATTCGTGAGAATCGAGTATCAATGCTGAACTGGGATCGCTTATGATTGCGACTGCGTCGCTGTTTTGCCTCAACGTCATCAGGATAGTAACTTTTAGTATGTTTCTGTTGCACGTGCCTTTGGATACAGGCACACAGGGTTCCCGCTTGTTCTGTAAACATTTGAGAAAGTTACTGTTATCATAGCGGGGACCCGGCACATATCACTGAGAGCTGGTATCAGTTGTTTTTAGTTCACCTCGAGCCGGAGGAGGAGGGTGTGAGCCCTGTCGTTGTGGCAGAGCCCGAAGAACTCTTGCAGGAGGAGGGGGAGGGCGAGCGGGGCCCGCAGGCTTTGGTGGTTTTGGGGCCTGCTGTTTTTTGGTTGATATCTGGGGGCTTGCAAAAGAGTGGGATAGTTTGGTTCCAGCATAGACCAGTTTTTCCATTCTCTCTGAGAAGCACAGAAGTGGAGATGCTGGAGATAGAGATAGCGTGTCTGGTGAGAGGGGCTGTTGCTCTGGTGTTATCGGAGGCTGTAATATGCTGTCCTGGTTTCCCTGGCTGTTTTCCAGGAAGTCGTCCTTGGGTGTTGAATCTTGGAGCAGTTCTAGTATGTCACAGTCTGTCTGTGGTGAGCTCTGTGGGCAGGGCTCAGCTGAGATTGTGTCCGTGAGCAGAAGTTGTTGTGGCTGAGTGGTGTTATCATTGTCCTTGTGTGACGTGTCAACCGCATGTCCATTCAGGTGCTGGAGTGATGTCCTGTGGTCATTCATACTGTGTCCAGGTGTGTGTGTGCCATTCAGGTTGAGTGGATTGGCACACACTGCAGAAGGATGATTGAGGGAGAAGTAGATATTGTCCTTTAGCACTCTTGAACCAAGTTTGTTTGGGTGGTGTCCGTCCTGTTGGAACAGTTGCCTCTGACTCCAGAAAAGATTGAAGTTGTCAATGAAGTTCACTCCTTTTATATTGCAGGTTTTTTGGAGCCATGTATTAAGCCCAAGCAACCGTGAAAACCTGTTTGTTCCTCTTGCTGGGAGTGGTCCACTGATGAATGTTTGTACTTTCAGTCTTTTAAGTGTTTCAAGAAGTTCATTGAAATCCTTCTTAAGGAGTTCTGACTGCTCTTTATGAATATCATTTTCCCCCACATGAATGATGAGTCGATTTGCAGTCTTATGTTTAATCAGAATGTTCTCAAGTTCCCTGTTTACATCAGAAATTGTTGCTTGTGGAAGGCAGCACGTAGTTGTATTCCTGCTACTAGTGTGTCGGATAATGGAGTCGCCCACTATCAGAGTCGTGTGCTCGGCTGCGCTCTGAGCTCTGTGCCGCTGTCTGCTCGACCTTGAGCGCAGGTTAGCATCAGTGTTAGCTACTGGCTTATCCAGTCTGTGTTCGATCACATTCATCACGTTTGGAGATTCCTCATTTACATTCATTAATACTTCAAATCTGTTCTCAAGATGTATAGGCGGTGGTAGGAGACCAGTGTTTGCAATCCTTGTCAGAGCCGTATCTGGGGTAGAGGATGCTATTGCGGCAATATGTTATACTCGTGACAATCTGATGTCTCGAGTGCCTTTGGGTCTCGCTCCCTGTGTGTGCCATCAATTTGTAAGTCGATCGACTTGTTTCTCTACACTCAGTATGGCCTGTTGAGGAGCAGTAGATTCATGGGGCTCACCTGCTGTATGCTGAGGGCGTCCATGACGGAGCTCTGTTGTGTGTTCCGTCTGGTCTGGTGGTCCCGCAAATAACTTTGTTTCAAGAACTGCAATCCTTTGTAAAAGTCTGTGGCAGTTAGTGCAGCAAGTAGATTCCAGAAGAGGCATTTTCTCTTATCCTTATGCAGTTGTGTTTTCTCTTCCCCGGAATGTAAGCTTTCAGTGGGAGGCTGGTCGAATAAAATAATTCAGCTTTTTTGTAGTAATCCAAGCGTTTGAGCACTGTGCTGATTTGCTGAGGTTAAAATTAGTTGATGAAGATAAAATATAAAAAATATAAAAGCGATAGAGCAAAGTGCGGAGCAGTAAGCAAGAGCGTCCGAACAGTAGCTGAGCAGGAAGTAGAATATTTAGAAAATATTTAGAAAGTGACCAATATTTTATTATGTAACTGTTAGATTGATTTCTCCTTTCTGAACTGTTGCTCAAGCGCATTCTCTCATCACCACTGCTGCAGCTGCTACGTGAATATGACGTATCACAACACTACGGACAACAAGGCATGTCCTTAGAGTCACCTACCTAGAACAGGTTAACATGGCGGAGCTCTATCTTCCACCAAATAATTATAAATCCAGTGTTTGGAAACACTTTGGGTTTTATAAGCGAGATGGAAATCTTGACAAAACCCACGCAATTTGTAAAATAAGTCGCACAGCTATAAAATATACAGGCAGTACGACTAATTTAACAATACACTTGAAGCGCCGACACAGTGTGAGTGCAGCAAAGACTTTATTTAATCTTTTGGTTTATTTGAAAACCAAATCTTTTGTTTAAGAAAGAGCCATGTGTTAAAAGTCATCCTGAGAAATGTATGATTTGCTGTATCTCTGAACAAAAGAAATAAAAGTTAACTATCTATGCCATATTGAATTGCATAGCATCATATTTTTCTCCATTGCATTGATGTATTGAATCACATCGTGTTGAATCGAATCGAAATCGAATCGCATCGTAATAGTAGTGAATCAAATTGCATCGCATCGGTAGCTGCTTATATGTATGTTTAATGTATCGTATCATTGGCTATGCATCGAGATCGGCCTCAGTTATGGAGATGCACACCCCTGTTCTCTATATCAGTGTCACTCTTTCTGAACTCCCTGAAACGCCTACATTGTAGTCTTGAGTTTTCTTCCGGGAACGAACTCTTCACCATTCCTCAATTAATGAATTCCTTTCCAACGCTAAATAGAGGGTGTGAGGCCTGGTTGAGTTATTTAGTAATGTGTTTTTATCATGTCCAAGAGACACTGTTTTTACCACCCCGAATCTAATTTTGGCCTTCCTAATGCAGACTAATTAGATGGTTAAAATTTACTTTTAACATTATTCCTCAACAAGTCAAGTCAAGTCACCTTTATTTATATAACGCTTTTTACAATACAGATTGTATCACAGCAGCTTCACAGTGACAACATGAAAATAATACAACAAAGTTTGTTTCTAGAAGAAAATTGCGTCATCGTCCACCTTAAGTAAGGCATACAACAGTATACAACCACAATCTTTGTGTTCTCACCATTGTTATGACAATTGCTTTATGAACCATGCCGTTCGATGCAGGTCAGATGTTATAAATGAAGTTGGAAATGTAGGTTCGGGAGGAGCCTAATCATTCAGTCCTGTCCATCATCATTATGAGCATATATAGAGCTGGTAAGTCCCGCCCCTTCCTAACCCCGCTGGACCTCTAGGTTGAAAAATCATCAATGCAAGTGAATGAGAGAAAATAATTATTTTCTAATCCCGTTTGAATTTTGCAATGAATATGAACATATGTTGTCTGTGAATTTTTTGTGAATTTTTTTTCTGTGAATGTTTCGTGTAAAGAATGCTACAATTTAGCTATGCTACAATTTAGCGGGTATAACTTTCACACGGTTAGACTTTGTGTGAGAGCACTTTGTGGACTACAACTCTTCGCTGCTTTCGACGCGTTTGATATACGTCACCACCACTAGCTCACGGATCCCGCTAAACATGTTTTGTTTGAATGGTGACATTTGGGTACAAAGGTAAGGTAAGGTAAAACTTTATTATCCCAAGGGAAATTTGTCTTGGGCCATCACCCATGCTGCATTCAGTACAGACATACAACAAATCGACAAACTAGACAACAATAATAATGATAAAAGTTCATAAATTACAACTCCATAGCACCACTATTTAAAATCTCTACAGACACTGGGATGAATGAGTTTTTAAATCTGTTCAATCTACAGCGTGGAACTCTAAACCTCCTGCCGGAAGGCAGCAACTCATATTCTGTGTGCAAAATATGTGATGGATCACCCACAATCTTTTTAGCCTGCATTAGAGTAGCCTGTTCATAGAAAATCTGCAGCGATGTCTGTTCTTTCACTCCAATAATTTTCCAAGCCATATGGGTCATTCGTAGTAATTTAGCTCTGCGTGATACGGACAAATTACCAAACCAGACTGTAATGCAATATCGGATTAAACTTTCGAAGACTGCTTGATTAAAATATTATCATAAACCTTTGATCTACACCATAAAGTCTAAGACGCCGTAAAAAATGCAACCGTTGTTGTAATCTACTGCAAAGACTATCTACATGGATATTCCATGTCAGTAAATTATCAATGGAGACGCCAAGATATTTATATGAAGAGACCTGTATGATGGTTTCATTGTGGATAATCACAGGCCTGTGATCACCAACATCTCTGGGGTCAAACACCATCTCATTTGTTATTGACATTCAGTGCTAGGTGGTTATCCTCACACCAGTTTACAAACTGTTCGATCTCTAATAAATATTCAGACATGTCCTCTTTCTTTTTCAGTAAACCTAAGATTGCAGTATCATCTGAAAACTTAATTATGTAGTTATTAGAATAATGCCTTCTACACTCATCCGTATACAAAGTAAACAACACCGATGAGCTGACACAGCCCTGAGGGGCTCCTGTGCTTAACGTTCTGAATTCAGAAAATGTACCATTGACATTAACCTGCTGCCTGCGATTGGTCAAAAAAGAATAATACCATTTTATAATAGATGGATGAACTTTAAAATCATTCAGCCTTGCAATTAAAAGATGTGGTTGCAACATATTAAAAGCTGAACTAAAATCTACAAATAAAAGACGTGCATATGAGCTAGGATCCTCTAAATGCTTATTTATAAAATGTGTTATGGCTATAACAGCATCCCCTGTACTTCTGTTACTTCTATATGCAAATTGAAATATATCTGATAAACCACTCACGTCAATTTTAACAAAGTTAATCATAATTTTTTTCAAAGCACTTTCTCCTTACAGCTAACCTTTTTTTGCGACGGGGATAATAGTGGAAATCTTCCAAATAGAAGGAACTGTATGCGTATCTATAGATTTTTGATAAATGGGGCACCAGGCTTCGGCTAACTCTTTACTACAGGATTTTAGTAACCGCCCAGAGATGCCGTCTGGCCCAGAAGCCTTGCTAGGACAAACCCGTGAGAACAATTTCTCCACCATGATCTTGTCAATGATTGTTTTAGGGTAATCCAATATAGGCAAGGCATCAAGTGCAGCTAGCTGCTCCTGTGAAAAATCTCTTACGTCAAATCTGCAATAAAAATCATTTAACTCATTTGCTTTTGCCTCCTCATCTATCACATTAATAGATCTTTTGGCTGGAGCCATATTAGTCATATATTTCATAGAATCCCATAGTTTTTTAGTGTTCATAGTCAAACAATGGGCCTCAAATTTCTCCCTCTCCTTACGCCTAGCTTTCTTTAATTTAAAATTGAGTTCCTTCTGTGCATCTTTCATAGCTACAAGGTCTCCTCTCTTAAAAGCCATTTTTTCTGTACTACACACTCCTTAATTTCCTTGGAGATATAAGATTTATTGTTTGGATATATAGTTATTATTTTTTGATCTAAAACATTATCTTTACAAAAAAGTATGTAATCTGTCATAGTCTCCACGGCCTCCTCTAGATCCAAACTTTGAAAGACATTCCAATCAGTACAAGAGAAGCATCCTTTTAAGGTTTCAATTCCATCATCATTCCACACATATACAGTTTTAGTTTGTGGTTTACTGCTCTTGAGCATTGACTTATATGTTGGAATTAAATGGACAGCATTGTGGTCAGAGGAGCCTAATGGTGGTTTAACCTTAGCTATATAGGCGTTCTTAACATTCCCATAACATTTATCTAAAATATTTTTGCCCCTTGTATTACAATCCACATACTGATGGAATCCAGGCAACACAGTATCAATTTTACAATGATTAAAATCCCCTAAAATGAAACAAGGTGCTTCAGGGCACCTTGAACATTCTGCCTTTGTTTGTTATTGTTTGGGAGAGAGAATGATGTTACGGACGTGAGAGGACACTGGCGCTGTTTATTCGCCGCTTCTCCGTCTGCTATTCCTTCTTGTGTTCCTGTTTTGTTTGTGTTCACTGTACCCCTACCTCTGGACAGCCTCTTTACCTCTGGACAGCCTTTCAGCTGGTTCCCGAAGCCGCTGGGGCACCTCGACCGGACTGTCGACTGTCGCCTCGTCGGTTAGCCGCTAACTGGCTGCCCGCGGTCACCTAACTCCTGTCTGCCTCGCTGTGACTGCTGCTGCTGTAATTTCCACCAGATGTGAGCCGTGACCAAGGCTTTCATCTCCTCCTGTCATGTCGTGGATCATTCTGGCACTCACATCAGTCATCCATCTCTGTGTCTCTAATCCATCGCTAACTGCTATCATGGAGCTCTCAGTCCCTCCGCTCGGCATCATGTTCAAATATTCAACTCTGCAATTGGTCGAACTAATCAACTACTCCTTTCCATCCTGCATCCCAGTCATCAAACAGCTCGGACTTCTACGTCGACCCCGTTACATCCACAGAAGCTTTCGCCGCAAGTTTGTTTACTTCCACCACGTACAATCCATTCCATCCATCTGGTCACCTGCTCGCTCTGTCGCAACTCTTCCACGTCATGGGAACGCTTCCCCCGCTGGATCACATAGAGCTGAGCGCGCCGTCAGGCTGCACAGAAAACCCGGACTGGACTACAGTGCTACTTGCACTTAACCTACTCTCCAATCTTTTTCAAATCAACTCACTGTCCCTCCTCAACTGCATTACCCCCCCACACGCACTGTTATCTGGGACAACCTCAGATCTTTCCAGCCTGCCCCCATCTCATCACCCTCTCACCATGCAAACTTTGCCCTCCTCAACACCCGATCGCTTAACAATAAAGCCCCTGCCCTCCATGAACTAATCCTTGACAACACGCTGGATTTCCTTCTGCTCACCGAAACCTGGCAACAACCCAATGATTTCTTCTCCCTCAACCAAGCATCCCCCACTGGCTACAATTACATCTGCAAACCCTGCCCCTCCCGCCGTGGAGGTGGCCTCGCCGTTATTTTCAATCAGAACTTCCGGATCACTGAACTCACCCTCCCCTCAGTATCATCATTTGAATATCTCGTCTTCAAAGCTCTTTCCTCCATGACAGTTATCCTCATTTACCGGCCACCTAAACCAAATCCCTCCTTCCTCTCTGATTTTTACTGAACTCCTCACACTAGCCTCATCTCTCTCTCCACGTCTGCTGCTACTCGGTGACTTAAACATCCACATTGACTCACCCACCTGAGAGCTGTCATCAGAATTCACCATTTTAATGGACAACTTTACTCTCACCCAACATGTCACATTCCCCACCCATGAAAAAGGACACATCCTCGACCTGGTCTGCTCCACCAACCAACCAGTGCTCGACCTTCATCCATGCCTCTTTCCCCTCTCTGATCACAAACTGATACGGTTCACCATTCCTTCTCCAACCCCACGCCCCCGCCTCCTCAGAGAAATCACCTTCCGCAACCTTAAATCTATTGATCCCCACCATCTCTCTGACCTGCTCTCCACCACTCTCCACCTGGACTCAAACCTCACCTCACCTGATGATCTCACAAACCACCTCAACTACGCTTTGTGTACCTCCCTTAACACACTCTGGCCCCCCTCAAAACAAAAACCGTCACTTTTTACACCTCGTCACCCTGGTACACACCTGCACTCCGGAAATTGAAACAAAACTGGTCGCCAACTTGAACGTCTGACAAAAAAATAATCTCTCACAGTCATTCATGACACCTACAAACTCACCTCATTGCCTACAAAGATGCCCTCACTGCTGCCAAATCTGCCTACCTCTCCACCATCCTCACCAACCCCTGTAAAAATCCCAGAACCCTCTTCTCCACAATGAACAACCTCATCAAGCCTCGGACCAACACCCTCCCTACCTCTATCCGGATCTCTGCAACTCATTCCTTCACTTTTTCGCTGATAAAATCAACATCATTTATCAATCTCTATCCTCTGCATCCGACCTCCCAGTATCTACTCCAGCACCTTTCATTGGCCCTCCTCCCCCCATCCCTACCGACCTCCCTCCCCTTCCTCCTCTCCCAGTTTGACTCGGTCACCACTCCTGAAATCTCTAAACTCATCAGCTTTTCCAAACCCACTACCTGCTCACTTGACTCCCTCCCTACTCTACTCCTGAAGTCCTGCCTCCCCGTCCTTTGCCCCTACCTCACTAACCTCTTCAACTCCTCACTGTCCCTTGGAATTGTCCCCTCTGCTTTCAAAACTGCCGCTGTCACACCAATCCTTAAAAAACCTGGTCTGGATCCCTCCTCCCTCAACAACTACCGCCCAATATCCAACCTCCCCTTTCTGTCTAAAACCCTGGAACGTATAGTTGCCTCACAATTACAAACCCATCTTCATGCCAATAACCAATTTGAACTCTCTCTGTTTTCGCTCCCTCCACAGCACAGAAACCGCTCTCCTCAAAGTCCTCAACGACCTCCTCACCTCTGCTGACACCGGTTGCCTAAACATCCTTATTCTTCTCGACCTGAGTGCAGCCTTCGATACCGTGAACCATAACATCTTGCTCACCAGACTCAAAGACCTTGGAATCGAAGGTACCGCACTCAGCTGGCTCCGTTCCTACCTCTCCAACAGATCCCACTTCATCTCTCTTCATAACCACACCTCTGCCACAGTCACCCAAGGCGTTCCCAAAGGCTCCGTACTTGGCCCCCTCCTCTTCATCATCTACATCCTCCCCCTTGGTCAGATACTCCGCCACTTCAACCTGAACTTTCACTGTTATGCCGATGACACCCAGATCTATCTCAGCACCAAATCCCCCTCCAATTCTCCCCTCTCCCACATCAACTCCTGTCTGTCAGCTATTAAAACTTGGATGCAACACATCTTCCTCAAACTTAACTGCAATAAAACAGTATTCCTCCTAATAGGCTCCAAATCCACACTCAGAAATACCAATAACCCCACTCTCACCATCGACGGCACCATTGTTTCCCCATCTCCCCAGGCCCGCAACCTCGGCGTGATTTTTGATTCAACCCTCTCCCTTGAGCCCCACATCCGTCATGTCATTAAAACCTCCTTCTTTCACCTCCGCAACGTCGCCAAAATCAGACGCTCACTCACACCCCCTGCTGCTGAAAGACTCATTCACGCCTTCATCTCCTCACGACTGGACTACTGCAACTCACTACTCCTTGGTATCAGCTCGACCTACATAAAAAGACTCCAACTGGTCCAGAACGCAGCCGCCCGACTCATCACTCGTTCCAAATCTTGGCACCACATCACTCCAGTCCTAAAACAACTACACTGGCTTCCCATTTCCCACCGGATCACATACAAAACCCTGGTCCTTACCTACAAAGCCATCCACCACCTGGCCCCCTCATACCTCACTGACCTCCTCACCCCGTACCAACCGTCACGGTCCCTCAGATCCACCTCAGCCGGTCTCCTTCGCATTCACAAATCCAAGCTCCGCAGTTTTGACGACAGAGCCTTTTCCAGGGCAGCTCCCAGGCTCTGGAACTCCCTCCCCCATGAGATCCGCACTTCTGAGTCCCTCACCATCTTCCAGTCCCGCCTCAAGACCCATCTCTTCACCTCTGCCTATCCGTAGCCCCCATGCCCTTCCTTTTTTTTGGTTTGAGCATGGGCCAAGCCTCGAGTTGGAGCCTCCATTGAGGACAGGAAGCCAAGTTCATTAACCATTAACTATTAAGAATGGATGGGCAGGCGAACTTGAGAAATGACAGTTGTAAGAAAGGTATAAAGAATCACCACTGTGAAACACCCTGCATAATTTATGCTTGCGAAGGTGGTTCACGTTGATCAGCTTGTTCTTCTTGGCTGTCATTATTAGACTCAGGTTTGAACTGATAGAGTAAAACGGCCGCCAAAGTTAGTATAGTTACAGTAGGGTTTACAGCGTCTCTGCAGCTGATACTCGTCGTTTACGGTAAGCCGTTACATTTCTGAAACTCTAAGCAGTAGACCAATCACAACAGACCGCGATTTTCAGAAGGCGGGTTTTAAAGAAACTGAAACTAAAAAGCAGACATTAAATTATGTAAACATATTCTAGTAGACCCCATAAACAACATTATGAGCCTGTAAATTAGCTTAATGGGACTCTTTAAGTTCATACCTGTTTCTCTGTCCTCTGTGCTTCAGCTGATACAGTGTCATGGTTTTTATGTTCATCCATACACAGCACACATATACACTTTAGATCAGTGCGGCAGAAAACCTCAAGGATCTTGTCGTGTTTCTGGCAGATTATCTCCTGCAGTTGTCCAGTGGCATTAATCACTTTATGTGGCTTACGTGAGTGAAATTCCTCATGGCGATCGAGATGAGTTTGACAGTAAGACTCCAGACACACCAGACAGGACTTGACGGCTTTGTGTTTTCTTCCAGTACAGGCATCACACTGCACATCTTCAGCTCCAGCGTAACAGTCAGCAGCAAGTTTAGTCTTCTTCAGTTTCTCCACCACTTCAGCCAGCATGGTGTTTTTAGCTAAAGCAGGTCTTGGACTGAAGGTCTGTCTGCACTGAGGACAACTGTAGACTCTCTTCTCATCCTCCTGATCCCAGCAGTCTGTAATACAGATCTTACAGTAACTGTGTCCACAGGGAATGGCCACTGGATCCTTCAGGAGATCCAGACACACTGAACACATGAACTCATCC
>JARPMJ010009653.1:0-25046 GCA_033366665.1 Phoxinus dragarum
GGGGGGGTCATTCTTTCTGTTACAGAATGAGCTTCTCAGAGACTGCAAGATGTCCTGTGATCTAAAGTTGGTGTTCACTTTGATCAGTGCAGCCTTGTTCCTACAAGCTTGTAAGGTCAGGTTGTTTTCTCTGAGGATGCAAAGGCGGGTACTGCCTCCTACAAACATTTGGATGAGTAGAAAATCTGCAATACTGACAGAAATGTTATGAAATACATGCAGTTCAAAAGTTTGGGCTCGTTATGATTTTTTTAACGGTTTTGAAAGGAACAAGGCTACATCTATTGGTTCAAAATGCAGTAAAAACAGTAATATTGTTAAAATAACTGTTTTGTATTTGAATATATTTAAAAATGTCATTTATTCTGCAAAGCTGAATTTTCAGCATCACTATGTCAGTCTTCATTGATCCTTCAGAAATCATTCTAATATGCTGATTCAAGAACTCAATGTTGAGAACAGTTGTTCTGCCGATATTTTTTGTGGAAATCATGTTTTTGTTTTTCCCTATGATGTTTTTATTCATAGAAAGCTCAAAGAACTGAAGTGAAGTTTCATATGGGGTCATTATCAACAAATAAAACAAAAAGCTATGCATTACTGTTATTCTTGCAATGTAAAACATTTTTGATTTATTTCAATAGTCTCTTTTGACATTCAACTAACAGAGACAGTCAACTAACTCTCATTATAGACTGTTGGGTAAGATTTAGAGTAAGTATAAGTTGAAATGTTGAACTTGCAAAGTTACTTAAAGTCAGTAAAATGTCTGTTGGGGAGCATTAAAATAATGTGTTAGCAGATATTAAGCAGACAGTCAACTAATACTCTAATGAGAGTTAGTTTATAGTTAGTAGAATGTTTAAAGTGGACCATCGAAATAAAGTTTCACGAAGAAAAAAAGTTAAAAAATTAAATGGATTTGGAATACACATTTATTTTGGACTAATGAAAAAGCAAACTCAGAGAATGGAAATCCACATGCCCCTGAATAAGTTCAGAGCAAACTAATAAGTTTATATGAAATGCTAATTAAAGGCAATTACAAAGAGGAAGATCCAGGAGAGAAACTCTCAATGGCTGATTTACACAATAACTCTTTTTTTCCCCCTTCTCTGACATAAACATTCGCTTGTGAGAGCTCCGTGGTGGAAACACATGACGCAAAGCAATTGTACAGGTTCAGTAAATGAGTCTACCTGACCAGGAGATCAGTACCACCAACCGGTCTCCTGCATTCTCATCACCAACTCCACGTGAGAGGAGACAAGAGCCAGAATTGACACTTTGTGGATATCAGCGACGTGAACGATAGGAGCTCAAGTACAGAGCATCTCATCTTCACAGCAGAAACTTGGATGGAGCTGATAAGGTGGGATCTTAATTAAACCACACCCGATCCTGCTGAGTTAGACAGTGTGCTGGTCCGACCACCATTTCGGCTCCATCGCTCTCAGTGCTGTTTGAAGAACGGAACATGAAAGAAACTGCGGCTCTCGACGTGGGCCTGTATCATTACTTGAGCCTAGCGATCTTAATTAAAAAGCATTGCGTGTTATGTGCCATAACAAAGGAAAATTTGAGTTCATTTAAATCCAATTATGCCCGGACAGTATCTCCAAAGACGATGGAGTAATTGCTGTTTGAACATGCGGGCCTTTATTCTATTGCCATGAGATTAATAAATGTAATCACAACACCGTCTAAAACAAGGGGAGACGGGAAAGGGCGGTGCATCGCTATACCACAGGCTTTGATGGGTCTCAAACTGAAAATACCTGAGAACCTGCCTTTGAGTTGGACTTAACGAAACCTAAATCAAAAAGAAGATAACGTAGAATGGTGGGCCGTGAACGAAAAGTGGGTCACAGGTGTTATCGAACAGATCGCACATACAGTAGCAGGAAAAACATATGAATAAGAAAAGATTAAAATATCAAATTAAACTACCGGATACTGGAAATTTATCTGCAACTTCATCCTCATGCCTGAAATATATACAAATGTAACAAAATTAAAAAATGCAAGGAAAAAGTCAATATAATCTAGACTATATTAGTCCTTTATAATACTACAAAGTAGTTGTGAAAAATGCTTTTCTTTAACCTTTAAATGCATTAAAGTTTCAACAATCATAATTACATATTTGGATCTATAGCGACCCGGATCTATATCTAACACGGATGAATATCTACCTGTCGCGATAATATAAAACTTTCCTGACATTAGAGTAACAATTCCAGTAGAATAAAATAATATTTTGTTACCTTTTGGTGCTTGGAATGGTTCAGTTTGAGCAAATGTTTTATACTATCATCACCACTGTCCTCATCAGATCAGAAACAGATTCTCAAAACTATCATTTTCAACATCTTCAAAATCAATATTTTGATCGCTGACACCAGATTCACCATCAAGTGACAGTGACACTAATATTTGATTGTGTTCAGTACTTGCTCTGCAGTAAATCACTGAACCATTTCACGTTTTGCTGATGATACTTCCTATTCTTTTGTTTTCTGCCTGCGGTAACAATGCCTGAAACGTCACTTCATCACTGTGTATCAGACATTGTCACCTTGTGGAATAAAGGTGAATTGCACTTATTCAGTCATCAAAGGACTCAATTATTGTTGTGCAGAAAAAGCAACGCTATCTCACGACCAATTCGTACGAATTTGTACGAGTGATTAAAAGGTGGCTAATTCGTACGAATTTGTACGACCTTACTCGTACGAATTTGTACGATTTGTCTAAACCCACGTGATGGGTAGGTTTAGGGGCGGGGGTCAGGGGTAGGTCATATGTATGAATTCATACGATTTTGGCAAATCGTAAAATATGTACGATTTAGCAAAAAACTTACGAATTCGTACGAGTGAGGTCGTATGAATTGGTACGAATTAGCCACCTCGTAAAATTCATACGAATTGCCGTGAGATCGGGTTGGAAAAAGATATACTTAAACTGTTACACACCTCGGGTCATTAGCGACCCTATAAAAATTTTTTGAAAAAATAATTAATGGGAAAACAGGCACTCTTTAATAAAACAAATTCTTGTTATATTGTTTATAATGAATTGATTGAGGAATACTAAGAAGGTTGATGTCTAACTTGAAAATGAATGAGGAGGGTAATGAATGGCTTCCCGGGTCACTAAAGACCCGAGGTATTCGTTCAATGGTTAAGCTGTTTTCTGTATTGATATACAGTATACTGTTTGGTACTGGTGTCACCATTTGAACTGGTTTGTCCAATTTGAAATCTGGGTCCTGAAGCAAAACTAGTCATACAAATACAGCTCTTAAATAACTTTTTAAGTGCAGCTTTAATGGAGAACATTTTTCTACCAAACCATTAAATTCTCAGACAATTTTATGGCATTTTGACACTTTTTGCCCCAAACTACCCAATAAGAAAAAAAAGAGAGATAAATTAAAATCCTTTAAGAGCTGCCATTTTGTCTGACCCTTCATTCATTTTTTCTAGTCTCAGGTGGTCAGAGCTATCCTGATCAATACCTTCCCTTCCATGCCCTTTAGGACAGAATAAATCATCCGTTTAAGAGAAAGCCCATCAATGGAGAAAGAGGCTTCTCTTTTCTGCAGGCTCCTGAATCAGCACTCTTCTTTCCTCATATGCTTTCCTCCCACAAAAAAAGGCCTAATACAACCTGATCAGACTAGCATTGACCTCTGACCTCTACCCCTCTGTCTGATGACCTATTGATCATGTCTGGACCTGACTTGGGGCGACATCCACTGATAAACCAAATGGAAGGTCGAAAAGATGCACATGTGAGGGATTCATTAAAGATGTACCTTTAGAAAAGATTTTAACGCTTCCCCGCCATTGACAGAATTCACATCGGGATTTTCTCAACTTTTTCAAAATGTTGCATTTTTAATGAAACTTACCCACATTCAAGTGTTGATTAAAAAAAAGAATGCATGAAGCTAGAATAAAATGTTTTGTTGTTGTTTACAAGCAGACGCTGTGTTCTTTCTTTTGATATATTGATACATTCCACAAAATATTCTGTGGACCATGACATTTTTGTGAAAATAATCAAAAATGCTGGCGGTGGCTGCAACTTAAAAAAAAAAAAAAAAACGCTTGCGGGGGAAAGAGTTAATAACAATAACTTGAATGAATAAATGGTAATTCAGATTAAAGTGTGTAGACTATCCAAAACCAGAGTCAATTCACACCCCACTCACTTCTCAAGTACTCCACAGTTTCTTGACTTCAGTTCATTTATTTTTCCTGGTTTTTCCTAGCGCTTTGGATCCGGATCTGGCCTCCGTGCCATCAAAAAACATCCCCAATCTATTGCCTTGGCATGAAAACAAATTCCGAAATCTTCCCAGGCCCCGCATGAAAGAAATCAAAACTACAGCACAAAATGAATTTTGATATGGATACAGGTAGCTGTCAGATTCAATATCACAAAGACGCTTTTTGATCTAAAGGGGAGAAAATAAACAGGAAAGGTATCTGTCAAAAACAACAAGAAGATAAAATAAAAAGAGAAAACAAATCTATATCTCCAAGGCTCAAATCTGCCTCCATGTGCACTTTCTGTTCATCCCCTCCCAACATCTCTGTCTCTCTCCTTTCCGTTCCTCTCTGCCTCATTGACATGTTGTGTTTTTCTATGAAGTGTAAACCTCTGAATCTGACCTGCTGCTCTGTAAGGCCTGCAGCAATCTCCAGCATGCATGCGCTGCCCCGATGGGAGAGGTGCAAGTCAAACCTCTATAAATATTTCACTTCTGTTTTCCCCCGCTCACAGCTTCTTTCACTGAAACTCTCTCACCTTTGCTGCCAAAACAACTACATGCTCACCAAGCAACTGGGGGGAAAACACAACGAAAATCAGCTACATAAAATTACGGTTAAAGACGAACGCTTTGAATCATGCGGCGCTGATGATAAACACTGTGCACTTTAAAATACTCGTAGTAGGGGCATCATAATCAGATATTTAGCTTTCATATTTTATTCATAGCATGAGGGTAGGACATGCCCCAAGTGCATGTTTGTGTACGTGTGGTATCCAAATCGATACGACCAAGCATCTCTCTTTCTCCCTGCCACTTCACCAATCTCTCCTTTTCACCCTGCTTCACTTTCCCTGCCTGTCAATCCTCTCTTTCCCAGCCATTCTCTCCCTAATCACCCCTCTCTCTTTTTTCTCTCTCCCAAATAATAAATGTCAAACCACTTCAGACAGAAGACCCCACTCTGGGGATATATCTTGGCCTTGTGAAACACTATTGACTCACTTTAACCCACATTTCTAACTGCCCAGTGGGGCAAGCAGATCGTTCAAGGGGTGGAGGAAGGGAATGTTGTCAGTTATCATTTGAACAGCGTTTGGCCGGCGCTTGTACTGTCCTGCTGGTTCCCCCCCAGCACTCTCCTAATTCAGCTGAAGAACATGGGCTGGGGTCAAAGGTCATGTCGCAGGTCAAAATGCAGCATTAGCGCATGTTCAAGGTGAAATTTCAGAGGTCAACCGAAGGATTAGCTCAAGGAGAAGGTGACCGGGGGGGGTTGGGGGGGGTAGGATAGAGGTAGGCGGTCTCCGGAGGACAAAGTTCAAAGGTCAGATGACTGGTGTTGGCTCATGGTCAAGGTGGACGTTGTGAATTCCCCTGAGGGTGAAGTTCATGCCTGCTCTGACCTTGAGAAGATCAATACCAGCACAACATCTGCTTCTCGCTCTCCTGCAATGGCTTTTCCTTTTGTCTCCTCTAAGAAAACGGGTCTTAACCTGGCATTCAGCCCAACCTGATCTAATGAGAAAACATATCTATTTTACGTGATGGTGGTTTTGTGAATTTGTACGACATGATTTGTACGTTTTTTTTAAAGCGTGAAGGTTAACCACCAACCGGTCAAACCTAACCATCAGTGGGGGCGGGTAAGCAGGAAAATGTAGAAATGAGAATATATGAATCCATGCAAATTAGTAACCATTTCGCAAAAACGTAAAATATTTATGAATTACGTTTTATGAGAGAGTGTTGTTCCTTCTGTACTGCGCAGTGCGTTTCATGTGCCCATAACACGTATGTCATAATTTTTTTGGATAAAATGTTAAACATTTTTATGTAAATCAGTAGCTTTTAGTATTATGGGTAGTCAATTTATACATTTTATTACTTTATTTTATCACAATACAACAAATAAGTCAGTTTGAAGTAATTTCACTTTTGTTTGGGTGAATGTTGCCATTTTGCAATTGACTATATTAAATATTCATAATATGGATTTATTTGTTTGTAATCAAAAAGTTTCAAACTTATGTTTTGAGCATTGTTACATTATGTGTCTTCAAAGCCTATTATTTTTTTTAACTAACAAAAACTATAATGACATTATAAACACACAGCACACGCATCAACATTAGCAATGGATTTGATTAATTCAGTGATGGTTTTCATGGTAGTTGGTATTAAAGTTAGATTTCAAAAGGTTCTTTCATCTCTATTGTTCCTTATTCCATTTCTCACCCCCCTTTTAGTCACTTACAAAGAAGATCCAAAACAAAACATTGATCTGAAATATTATTATTAGACACATATTCACGAGCTCCTTGACCAAAAACCATCATTGTACATATGGAATCTTTCGGCATGTATTGTGTGCAATTTCCACTTGCCTCTTCTCAGCATGCATCACTCTGGTGCTTTTTGTGGCCAGAGAATGGTAAAAGGCAATTACACACATGACCAAGCTGATAGCCAGACAAATAGCTGCAGCCTTTATCATCGGGAAGTGAAGGCGCTGCTGTTGCTGTGACCCACTGCTGTAGTTTGCATTTCAATTAAAAATGGATGAAAACTTGTCCTATTTCATTCAAAAAGCAATTGTAGAGCTGAGCACTGGATAAGGGTGGAAGAGAAGCCAGGTTTGCTGTAATGGAAAAAGAGCAGAGCAAACAATAAAAAGATTGTATCAAGAGGCAACATACTTTGTTTCTTTCATTTCTTTTCAAAACACTATAGAGATGAAAGTGTGTGTAAATTGAAATCTTAACGGTTTAGTGATTTACACGGAAAAATATATATTATATATCATTAGAAAAAAGGCTATGAACTCAAAAGGATTTGAAAATGCATTTGTATACTTGTATACTAAAATGCACCCCAAATTTTTATAATGTGTCATGATTAAAGATTAAAGTTTCATAATTCGCGCTGTTTTGATAAAAGATTTGAAAATTCCTTAATCAAAACATGTTGAATATTCATTAAGTTGTTTGTGAGAGGTTAATTTCATAAACACAAATACAATGCTCTGGCATTATGTATGGAAATGAATCAAATTTTGTCATACTCCTCTAATATGATCATCAATCTTCAGGGTGATGGTAAAATTTGAAAACGTAGAGGGCGCAGGTCAAACAAACCTTTCAAACAAATGAAGGAGAAGAAAGTTTAACTCTTACCTCAGCAATAATAAATGCATACACAACTGTGGTTTAACCAACATCATTTTTGCTTATTCGTATTGATTTGGATCATCGAAGGTCAGCAGCAAAGACATTGGTTAATAAAGTGAGATTAAAGTGTATTTGAATATGATTTAACATATGTAATTATTGCAGATTTGCACAATATTCTGAGTTTGCATTTCACTGTTTTTATTCGTTGTAAGGAATACAGAATCTGTTTTTGTGCATGTGAGATGAGTTAATACCTGCTCACATTTAGTTTAACTACAATAACCACACAGTGCACAAAAAACCTCTGCACTTAATCCCGATTTCTCTCACCATGAGTTTTCAGTCAATATATGGGAAAACAAAACAACTCGCATCACTTATTTTAAAAAGTAACTTAGATATTGTGTTCTAAATTAAAAAAGTAGTGTGTTACTTCAGACTTGAAAAAGTAATCTGATTATGTAACTCGTGTTACTTGTTATGCATTACCCCCCAACACTGGTCCTTTTATTACACTTATTTGCATATGTTTGAGTATTTTTAGGCAGTGGTGGGGAAAAAAAGTCACACAGCATTCATCGCTGCTTGAGTCAGCCTACATCATTATATGAAAAAAGTTCAAGTGAATATAACTGCAAAAAAAAAAGAAAAAAAAAAGGATGCAAACTTCAAGTGTGAAGTCAGCATATTACAACACCGCTGCTGACCAAGCAGTGATGACTGGAGATAGTCACTGGCTGTGTGATGGTCATTACACTGGACATTATAGTCCAGCATCCACTGAATCAAGATGACCCAGAATGCACTACAGCATTACACATAGCACCAACAATCTTACTGTGTTTGTATTATTGCTGCTGATTCTCATATTGCTAGTGTATGATTCTGGATTTTTTTTTTTTTTTGTACTATAATGAGCATGAATCAGTACAACCGTAGAAAGAATAAAGCAGTTACAGTTCTCTGCACTCGTTTATTCATTTGTGTTAGTTCTATCAATGGGAATTCCAATTGACAAGCCTTTGAGTCTAATCAATATTGCAAGCAAAAAAACTAAAGCTGTGCTAAATGGAGACTGGAGAATGTTAATTACCACTATTGATGGATGCTTCTCTCTAAATTTCATTTGAACCTTTTCTGTCTATCAAGTTTTTTTCCCTCTTCTCTCTCTTTTTCTTTTAAAAAAAATCTGGTAACACTTTATTTCGATAGTCCACTTTAGACATTCTACAAACTATAACTAACTTTACAACTACATGTCAACTAACTGTCATTCGAGTATTAGTAGACTTTCTGTTTATATTTGCTAACACTTTATTTTGTTGGTCCCCCAACAGACATTCTCCTGACTATAAGTAACTTGGCAACTACAAGTCAACTTATTCTCCTAACCCTGACCTAACAGTCTACTAAGAGCTCTTTACACGAAAAGATTAAACAGGCTAGAGCCTGTTTCACTAATCTGATATCTGCCTGTAAAAAAAAAATCCTAAAGCTTTCTTTGAAACTATTAACAACATTGTTTCTCCTGCTGCATGTATTGTCCCTGTGTTTTTAAATATTGACTGCAACCATTTTTTGTTTCATTTTGTGGACAAGGTTAGAGCTGTCAGGGCAGGCTTGGTTCCATCAGCAAACCACCATATAGATAAATATCACGGACCTTCAATATTGGACTCTTTCTGTCCCATTACTCTGAACGATATAATTAAATTAGTGGGCATGATGAGACCTTCTCAAAGCCCTGTTGATATTTTACCTACTACTTTGTTTTTAAAATCCATAAATCATCTCGGCCCATGTTTGGTTTCAACGTTAAACTTAGCTGTCCCTAGCTGTTTTAAGCATGCTGTTGTTCAGCCTATCTTGAAAAAGAACAATCTTGATGCAGCTTCATTTAAAAACTATAGGCCTATTTCTAAATTGCCATTTCTTTCTAAAATTTTAGAAAATGTTGTTGCGAACCAGCTAAATAATGTTTTAGATTCACATAATATCTTTGATAAGTTTCAAGTTGGAGACTGCCCTCCTTAGGGTCTCAAATGATATTTTGATGGCTGCTGATGGGAGTAAATGCTCTGTGCTGGTTCTATTAGATCTCAGTGCAGCGTTTGATACTGTGGATCGCTGCACTCTGATTGATAGACTGAAAACAACTGTGGGCATTACTGGATCAGCTCTGGATTGGTTTTCTTCCTATCTTTCAGACAGGAGTTTCTCTGTGTCCGTTGGAACATATATGTCAGATTCTGCTCCTTTGTCCTGTGGTGTGCCCCAAGGTTCTGTGCTTGGCCCCCTGCTGTTCAGCCTGTACATGCTTCCTCTTGGGAAGATTATTGGTAGCTTTGGAGAAATATCGTACCATTGTTATGCTGATGATATTCAATTATATTTATCTTTTAGCCCTGATAGGCTGGACAAACTGTCCTTGTTGCACAATTGCTTAGCCTTCATTAATAATTGGATGGCAGACAACTCTCTGCAACTATTTCCAGACAAAACTGAGGTGCTGATTTTTGCCCCAGACAACATTACTCCTAGGATTAGGCAAGCCATTGGGGCTTTATCATCCTCGGACTGTAATGTTGTGCGAAATCTGGGTGTTATTTTTGATAAATCTATGTGTTTTAGAAGTCATGTTAAATCTGTGGTTCGTTCTTGTTTTTTCCATCTCAAGAACATCGCTAAGATTAGATCTGTGGTTTCTAAAAAAGAGATGGAGATGCTTGTTCATGCTTTTATTTCATCTTGTCTTGACTATTGCAATGTACTGTACACTTGTTTAAACAAATCCTCCATGGACAAATTGCAAATGGTACAGAATGCAGCTGCAAGACTTTTGAATAAGACCAACAGGAGATCACATATTACACCTATACTTTAAAACTAATTGGAAGCCAATGCAGAGTTCAGTTTAAAATCTTAACCATTACTTACAGCCTTGCATGATCAAGCTCCCTCTTATATCCAGGAGATACTGCATGTATACACTTCTGGTCGCTACTTGAGGTCTACAGACCAAGACCTTTTAACTGTTCCTAGAACACGTTTTAAAACAAGAGGTGATCGAGCTTTCTGTGTGGTGGCTCCAAGGCTCTGGAACTCTCTTCCATTAGCCTTGAGAGCTTTGGACTCAGTGGAAACTTTTAAAAAACTCCTTAAGACATCTTTTTAGACAAGCATTTAACTAGCAATATAGTTTTGTATGTTTTGTGTACATATGTGTGTATGTTATGTGTATATCTGTTATGTGTATATTTTAACTCTGTGAAGCACTTTGTGACCCTTTTGTCTGTGAAAAGTGCTATAAAAGCTTACTTACTTACTTACTAACTAACTAACAGTCTACTACACTCTACTAATACTCTAATGAGAGTTAGTTGACATAGTTGAAAAGTTACTTATAGTTAGTAGAATGTCTAAAGTGGACTACCGAAATAAAGTGTAACCAAAAATATTACTGACCCCAAAATGTTGAACAGTAGTATAGGTAAATTCCAGTTGAAAAACACAAATGTACATGAAGAGGTCATTTTAAATTTGTAAGAAACCACTTAAATGTTCAGTTATGAGATCCATCGCAATTGACACCTTTTTGTATCCTTCGTCCTTTTTCATTTACCTTATCGTTTGTGGAACAAGATCTTTCAGGTCAAGACCTCACTTTATGGCTGTGTCTGTATACAAACTCTCGTATACAGTTCTGAGCCAACACTGAGCATTGCCAAACGCTATCTCTGCCAAACAATCACTGCCAAACATCACTGGCAAACCGCTCACAGGCCATCATGACTTAAGCGAGGGAGATGCAGCCCTGTCCCTTTGCATCGAGACCAAACCAGACGACGAAAGAGTCTATGATGATCAAAGACTAAAATCCAAGATCGAGGTCCTCAGGAGCAACGCCTGGCCAAGCAGAGAACAAAGGCAGCAGTATTTTCAACCAGATCACTGTTCACTCATATTGACTCCTCTAAACATTTATGCTCTTAAGTGTTTGAATCGTCTCCCGTGCTGGACGCTTGGAGAGAACCAGAGGATATTCTGGGTCCCTTTGAAGAGTGACTTTGGCCAGCCCTTCCATCACCCTTGAGAAGAGTTCTGTAACTTCAGAGCGAGCCGTTTTCTGAACTTCCTCTCACTCTGACGACTCAGCAGAAAAGTGGTGCATAACCTGAGGACATGTATTATTCCCCCAGTGCTTACTGCTCTGCACACTGCCTGTGGGGCTGCCTTTGTATGGGCATTAATGTATTATTTACAGCCAGGGCTGCCTACGTATTTGATCATGCCTTGATTAAAACACGTACAACCTTGAACAATTAAGCCTCTTTTCTTCGAACTTCTGAAGAACAGATACTGAACTTCTGACGTTTCACTTCTAAACACTGGTCTAAAGAAGAATCGAATCAAAACAAGGACATAACTAGACAGCGTTATCCTCAAAATAAGATCACACGTACAAATATGAGGATTCTTCTAGAAATGCATTTACATGCATGATCTTACACTGATTAATAACCCTGAGAACACATACGTTCATGCAAACACTTTAAACGTTTGTTTTGCATGAAGATTTTTTTTAAAAGCCAAACACGATCGGCAAGACCTCAATACTCTGGCATTACTCCAAATTTACAGCTTGTTGCAACATAGGCTCATTGGAAAAATGTGCCTCTACCTGCATTTTTCTCCCAAAAACTCCAAAACCGAACATATGCAGTACAATTCACTGCAGCTAAAATGAACAATAGTGGCAGTAAAATATAAGCCCTTTTCAAGGCTTCAATGGATAAACTGAGGGAGATTAATCAATAAAGACTTTATTTTTATAAGTCAGGATAAATATATAATTGAGTTATTTACATATTTACTTTTTTGAGATTTTTTTTAAGTTGTGTACATTTTGGGACTTTTTATTTCAAAAACAATAAGGTTCTAGAGTCGAATGGAATACAAAAAACTTTGAAGCTCAATATCTCAAACCTCTGGAAAGCAGATAAAATCTTAATTCCAATGTGGTGATATGTTATTTTCCAACATACTAAATAACTAAATTAACATTTTAGCATTCACCTAACTTTTTTCTCACAAGTCTAAGTTCATATCTCACAATTCTAAGAAAAAATCAGAAATACAAGTTATAAATGAGTAAAAAAGTGATTTTTTTTTAAATTCAGTGGCGAAACAAGCTTCCATACATTTCCGAACTGCCGTGATACGTCCAACATGCTTAATAAAATGCTGCCACAATCATGTTAATCTGTTTAAGATAAAACCGACAGCCCTTTTGAAAAACCACTCACCGGACATTTCACATTGTAAGTGTTGCGAAACGTGCAAGAAGCAATGTGATATCATTTTGGAGAAATGTCGTCGCGTTTTCCCAGCCTGGCTTATTCAGTGTACACTCTGTTCACGTTTTGACATTAAAACCAGAGGAAAACCCAACAATCCCAGCAATGTACACTCTCAATGTGATAATTACACAATCTGACCATGTATTTGCAAACCTGAGTAACTGATCATCACAGACATCAGTATGTAAAAATGGCGTTCTACTACAAGTTATTGAGGAAGCATTAAGAATTTCATGAGATAAGTGAATTAACTAACACTTCCATTAGCGGTCATGAGGGACACGTTGCTGCGTCGTATTCTTAATTAAAGAACACTCTCCTGACAGCTTGTTTCCCCACTCTGCTGGTAAATGAACCATATCAGATTCGCCATGTAGGTAATTATGAATGTTAATGCAGAGGGTTCTTTTCAAATGACGACCCTCGCTGAACGCTGGTAACATCCACAGCCATTTGCTCCTTCCTACCAGACATGCTTCAGCTGCGATATTATTTTTCATACACGGAAAGTAAAGCCACGTTAAAGTTAGTGCCTGCCCTCACAGGGTCGGGGAGACATTACCTCAGAAGCTCAGACGTGGCATTATGCTGATATTTGCCCTTATCCATGAGCAATGAACTGCAAGAACCAGAACCAAACTTAGACAACACTGAGCAACTCTGTGAACAGTAATACACCTCTATTATGCTAAGGAACAACTAATCGCCTTCTCCTCTCCCACCAACTCCTATTCTTTCTTCTTCTTTTTTTTCTCTCTCCAGCCCCGCCCCCACACGATTTGGACTTGCTGATGAGGTGCTAACTACTACAAGGGAGATGCAGTACAGGACAGTTTTTCAGTCTAGTTTCCTGTTCCTTTCATTGTTTTCTTAAAGTTGGTATGAAATGGAAGTTGCTAGTCTTTTATTCCCATATATCCGAGTGAAACAGCATCTCGAACAAGAAAAAATGTAGGGCGGGACTTGATTTTCTCCACCGGGAATTGATTGGTTGAGGTTCGGTTTTGCTTTGATGTCATGTGAGTGACAGGTTGCCCCGCCCTCACGCCAGTGAACATCATCATAAGAGAAAAGATATTTTGAAGATGAAAAGAAGATGTGCACAGATAAATTATTCAAATAAAATTTAAAATCTATCTATCTATCCATCCATCCATCCATCCATCCATCCATCCATCTATCTATCTATCTATCTATCTATCTATCTATCTATCTATCTATCTATCTATAATATTTTTGGCACTTATGGTTAATGTTTTTTATTTTTGGGAGGAAAGGCATCTGCTAAACAAATAAATGAAAATCATCATGTAAACAGTTGCTAACTTATTTTGTGTATCAACATATGCATTGTTTTAACACATTATAGTTTTGTAGATGTAGTAACAGGATTGAATTAGATATTATTGTCATCACACATTGATATACAAGAGTTTTTTTTTCATTCTATGGGTTGATTGTACTAAAGCACTATGATTACACCGTACAGTTTTACCAGCGCATGCATTTGGACGTTATACGGACTCCTCATCCACAGCTCAGCTCAGCACAGCACAACTCATGAACTGATCCCATCAAACCCTACATACAAAATCCTCCACTCCCTGAAGACGCTTCGGCTGACTTAATCCACCCATGTCAAAACGCAAGTGGTCCGCAATGTGTATTGTGGTGCTCTAATGCAAATTTGCATTTTGTAGCATCATTTATACTGATAGCTTTTCATATGCTAACTGATGTTTTTGGTAGGCTTTTTGGGGAAGCAGATAAAGTTTGTTATATTAAAAACAAGCAAATAAATCCTGTTCACCTTTAAACAAATTCATGTATTGATTCACAGTAAAAAAAAAAAAAAGCACGACGAGCTCAAATTGTTCAGAAAAATTACAGTTCCCTCTTGTCAGAGTTACAGTTTAAAATCAGGCTAATCCATCATTCTGCCATGTAAAACATTAAATTAATGTCACCACAGAAGAATGGATTTTTCCGAGAAATACGAAGAAAACGCTGATTAAGCACAAGAAGGTTACCGGCACAGGAGAAAGATAAGGTGTATCTGAGTTTGCTGTCGCTAGATTCCACCAAAGTGCACCTTTGCAGCTAATTCACAATGATTATTACTCAAAATATCATCGCTCCCGTTACTGACCAAGCTTCTTCTTTTTTTTTAAATATCAAACAAAGTCATTCATTATTGCTTTTGCCGAATTTGTCACAGTGCATTTGGTTCATTTTATTTCTTTTCCTCGACTTTATGCAGATTGTGTGTTTAAGACTTATGGCAATAGCGGCCAACTTATGTATGCAAATAGATTCGCCTCTCTGTTGGGTGAGATTACTGTGAAGTGCTGCTATTTGCATTTGAAAATGATCCGGATTGGAGTGAGCGTGAGGCGAGGTGCAGTTAGGGATGATGGGTAAAAGAGAGCTTGCCACGATAAGCTGAAAATTGTGTTTGCCTAAATGCTTGCAGCAGCACACCTCGCCAACGCTTTGTAATTTCCCTTTTCTTTTTTTGTGTCTGTCCTTTTTATGTGCGTGGTTTAACAGTAACGCTGTTAACAGAGTTGCGGTTTAATACTGAACCCCTTTTTTAAATCGTCAGGGTGGCGTGATACCTTTGGCTTTGGATTACTAGTCCTCAACAAAGTCAGATGTCAGAGAGACCAGCAGCAAGAGTACCTGCAAATTCTCAAGATTAAGATTAAGAATAACTATATAGCACACTAGATTCTTCTTGGGTTTGCCCTGCAAAAAAAAAAGAAAAAAATGATTTATATTATTTGGTGTTTGATGTGGATTTTCCTGTGCTGCGTGGCATCAAATGCAAACCTCATAAGAATAAATCAAAAGGGACTCGAGCAAAAGCATGCATGGGAGAGCAGGGACAATTTAACGCTCAATAAATGTAACATTAGTAATTACTTCAAGTAAAGTGCACTCGCTGTGGCCATATCAGGTATCCTAAAATATAACATCCTAAAACAAACCTTAAACATTAAAAACATTATTATTATTTTTAAAACTAAAAAAAATGTGGGGGTTTTAGGTTCATCATTTTATTTACACAGTTCAAAAGCTCTTGTTCAAAAAGTTACATATGTTTGTTTTGTGTGTGTTTTCTGGACTGATTCGAACACAGTATTAGAAAAAGTCTATCCATTAATTAATTTATTTATTGTGATTTATAGGTCAAAATATTGTTCAAAAATTTGAGGTCAGTAAGATTTTTGTTGTTGTTGTTGTTGGATAAATTAATACTTTTATTCAGCAATAACACATTAATTTGCTCATAAGTGACAGTAACGACTTTTAAGTTTTGTAATAGTGTGTTTTGTATTTCTGTGCATTTTAGCTTAATTGCATCTGACTTGATTAGGTTATACATTTAACTCATTGGTAATGACTACTGAGAGGCAAAGTAAATGAGCAAAAACTCTTCAAAAACTATCTCATTCCTATTTCCTTGTCCTTAGATGAATTCTCAAATTCAATGTAATCTAAGAAAGAAAAAAAAAAATTAAGGCTCCTATTGCTTGTGATAAGCAAATTGTGCTGAGTTTCGTTCAGGGAGAGTTTCGGACCGTAAGGGAGGAGATGTATGTCTACTGATCAAACAGGAAGACAAATAAACTAATGCGAGTTGAAATAAAAGAAATGAACTGATCTGAGGCATTAAGAGAGCAGAAACTGATTTCACCAAGTCCAACATGTACTTGGATCAACATCTTTGTGAGCAGTTTACAGTTTATGTCAAGTTTAGGCTTGCAACCAGGGCTAGGTGCTTCTACATCAGTGTTATTCACCTATCATTTCCCTCGGATTTTAGGGATCATTTATAGGGTTAGGTATATGGTTAGGATTGCATTTTCGAACACAAATGCTATTCCAGGATCAACAAAATATGTTGACATAGGAACGCGTCTAACTTGGCAAAATCAGGACGTGCATTAATATATCGACAGATATCAACTCTGATAGACCTGAATGTTTCTGTGAGATAAATCTAGAAAAGCAAACAAATGTAGCGCTCTCTTCCCAATTTCAGTATATTCACTGTTATGTCATATAGAACCTTTTAGTGGTTCCCTTCACGCGACAATTTTATGGATTTAGATCTAATTGATTAATTTAGTTTTAATTCATTTTTATGAAAAAAATTGGAATAGGCTAACCCATTAAACATGAAAGTACTGCGCAATCATTTAAGGCATTTCTCCTTTTTGCCATAAAGTCAAGAACCCTTGGGTTCTGTATTAATAAAACCTTTTTTTTTCTAAGAGTGTAGTCATTATTTCATTTTTCAACACAGCCCTTGTAATAGATACTATAATGTCATATTATGAGTAAATAGAGTCTGATAGAAAAGTAACATAGATCACCTCCCACATAAACAAATTGAACAAAGCCCTTGAATGAGTTAAATCAACCCAAATGAGGATTTTTCTGACATCAGCCATTTTTATCTAAGATGCGTGGGACTTTCTCGTGTGTATTGCGTCTTTGGAAGACCTTAGTCGTTAAAGCCCTGTATGAAATCTCACAGAATAGTGTGTCTCTACAGCACACAGACTCCTGGCTGAATCCCATTAAGCCTGCACAGCGCTGGGTAATGGGATCGGCCACGGGCCTTTATGTTCCTCCTCCTCCCCCCCGCACCCCCCCCTGCTTCACATCACGGCCTGCGAGGATCCCGCGTCTCAGCCAGGATAACGTGCCACAGCCCAAGCCACCGTCACAGATGAATATTCATTAGCGCAGCTTTTTGCGAATTTTCTCCTGGATACGGCTGCCCCTCCGCCCCTCCTCTTCCCCTCCGCTCCCCTGGCAGAGCTGGGCCGAGGGAGAGAGAGAGAGGAAGTGGGGTGGGTGAAGGGGCGACTGGGTCTCGTAACACCTCGGGGTCTGAGACATGTGTGCACAATTTCGATTTCATTTGTCTGCCGCTTTTTACGTGAGACGTTGTGAGGCTGACAGAGAGGAATCGAGCTCGTGGGAGCAGAAAATGTACAATATAGGACAGTCAAATAGAGCTATGACAAAAATGATTGGCAGTGTAAAAGCTGAACAACAATGAGTGCTGTTTTTTTGTAAGGAAAATATTCATTATGAATGATATTGAATAGGAAGATATGAGGAAACAAAAATAAGTTATCTCTCTCACTAGAGAGTTCTAGTTAAAAGGTAAATGTTTGAGATTATGATTGTTTATTAACGTATTAATACCATCGAAAATGTATTATTTGAGGTTATTGAGTTCAGGTTGATTTCATTGTATTTAAAATAAATGAGAATAATTAAGTACTATAATGCTGTCAAATCAATCTAACATAAAAGTCTGTAAATACAGTACGTGTGTGTGTGTGTGTGTGTGTGTGTGTGTGTGTGTGTGTGTGTGTGTGTGTGTGTGTGTGTGTGTGTGTGTGTGTGTGTGTGTGTGTGTGTGTGTGTGTGTGTTTTTAACTTTTATGTTAAATGCGATTAATCAAAAGTTTGGGGTCTGTTATTAAATTATTATGATTTTCAAGTGTCTTATTAAATTAATTTATACGAATTTATTGAGCACAGAACATGATCATCATATTACATTTATATTTCATATTTGTCGATCTTTGATGCTTATTAAATTCAAACAAAAAAGCTGTTAATGTCAAATAAGGTAATGCATTAACTGTAAATGTGTTCGCACTAAACATAAGCGTTGAAAAGTAAAATAAGATCAGAAGGGACTCAAGTCAATAAGGGTCAATACGATTTAAAAAAAAGAAATTAATACATTTAGCAAGGACGCATTAAATTGATCAAGTGACAGTAAAGACATTAAACAAAGAAACTGAATGTTACTAAATATGTCTATTTCTAATAAATGCTGTTCTTTCGAATGTTATTAATTAAATAATCCAAGTATCATGGTTACCAATTACTTGCTAATTATATGAATCAATGCCATATATTAGTCCCATCTGAATTTTAATTATAAATACTTTTCTTTCTCAATCATTTAATGATAAATGAAAGTCCCACTATGGGGATTGTACTCGTTCACCTGCGCTGGAATCTTTGCAAAACTCTTTTTTTTTTTTTTTTTACATTACGTAAAGGGCACTGCATTACGTAAAAGGTAAAAATTGCCTGTTTCAGCCAAACATACACACACAAAAAATACACATACACTTTAAGTACAAATTGCACTGGCCAGGGCAGGTTACACCATGACCTTTGACCCTTAAATGACTCTGTTCTTATACTACTGACCTGGGCCAGCGGCCGAGGGGAAAAGCGCTCAGAGTTTGTATCCAGCGAGAGCCTGAAGCCTTCTCGCCTCGAGCCAGCTTCTGTATCACCATTACTGCTATCTCAGCAGCCAAACTCAGCTTTGAAGTTTCTGCACATCTCAGAACAAAAGCATGAATTATTCCACATTAACCACACATTGATTAATCTAGTCTGATGGGGAACGAATACAACAAAAGATATTAAAAGTTCCCTTTTTTTTTTCAGGACAAAAGAATGTTTCTTCTTCCACATTAGCCTCTCTATTTGCCTTATATGTTATTAATTTACCAAAACCTTCACAAGGCAGACTTTTTTTTTTTTAAAGGAGGAGGAGGAGAAGGAGAGAGAGTTTGAAATGAATGAGAATAATAGTGACCTTTGCCAAGGGTGATGGATGAGAGAGAAACGCTCACTGGCATCCACTGCACTGGAGACGTCACCATGACAACCCTGACAGCCGAGGCAGCGCACATGAATATGTACGACCCACATCTGGACAGCTGCTTTAGCCAATGCACTTCTGGTTAGGGTGTGTATGTGTGCGAATGCATGCACATTTGCATAAAGTGTGTGTAGGTGTGGGTGTGTGGCAGGTTACCATTCCTTGTGTTTTTTTTACCTACTGTATTGCTAAGGATTAAAAAAGCATAAACACATACTCTTAAAGTTAAAGTGTCGGGACACAAACAAGCTGTAAGCAAAAATAATAATAATTCCTCGGTCAAGCGGCAGTCCAGCCAAGCCTTGCGGCTAAAGATGTTTTTCCAACATTTCCTGAGGTGAACTTCGCTTGTATTGTAATGCAACTTGGTCAGAATACATCCGTCAACTCACGGCAGTTCGGCGTGACACATAATTACTGGCTAGCCCTTGGATGTTTGAAACCATATGGTTTCTGACCCGTTTTTCATTTCAAGTCATTTTCAATTAGAGAAATGCACGAGAACATGGCGGGCGAAAGAGGGCCGTAGCATGTTCTGACTCCATCCATCACACCATTTAATCTGAGGGGGGGAAAAGACATCGAGAAAACCGAGACAGAGAGCAAGAAAGTGCGTATTCTATTTATACAGCATCTGGACTCTCTTTTCAGATTATTTGTTCTTGGTGCACCCAGCAGTGTATGCGCGCACATGTGAGAGAAGCGAGGGAGAGAGAGAGAGAGAGAGGGAAGGAGGGAGGGTGGCTTTGTTACTCTTACTCAGTTCACCTCATTGAATTGTAAATAAGGTGTGATATTTTTACAGAGGGGGAAAAAAACCTGCACAGCCGGTGCGCAGCAGACAGGCCGTCTGAATGTCTGAATGTCTGCCCGCGCTGTGCCTTTCCTCCAATGTAAGTACAACACTCAAGAAAAAAATCTGCAGCCTCGGCCAACGCATAAGGGAAATTTGAGTTTAAACATGTAATTCTTAATCCCAAAACAAACAGAGAAGCAGCCCGCCGCATAAATCGAAACATTGCGGTTTGAGACTTAAATCCATTTACAAAGCCCTGGACGGATGAGCTGACTATCAGTGACAACTTAATGAAGTTTAAGTGCGCATTTAAAATGTGAAAGAGTTTTGGTAGTTTTTCCGTTGATAAACAGAACTAGCATAAAAGACTTCCAGTATGGTTTTGAGTAAGGTCATAATATCGTCATCTTAAGTAAATGCTTGACACAAAAAAGCTCTAAAATTGAAATGGAGAGTCCACCCAAAAAAATCATTTAGTCACCCTCATGTCTTTTCAAACCAGTATGATTTACTTTCTTAGAAGATATTGTGAGAAATGTTGGTAACAGTTTTAGTTACCATTAGCTGCGTTTCCATTACCCTTGTGCAAATAGAAATTGCGAATACGGCCAATGGAAACTCCCATATATCGCAAAAAAGTTTCTACGCTCGCTTGAGGTGGTTTTTCAGAGTTTTCGAAAGAGGAATATTTTGCAAAACTGCAATGGAAATGTACAGGTCGGGAACACTGGATTCTAAACAACAAAGAAATGCCACAATTTAGCGAGACCTTGAAGCAGATAGGAGGGAGAAACACCTCATATGTTCCAATCCCAATTATAAAGGACTTTCCTTGCCATTAATGCTTTGATAACACGCCTACGTCGCCTTCGATTCAAAATAATGGCCTGAGCGGTGGCTGAGATATACATAAACCTACCAACATCCATTGAGGAAAAAATTAAGTTTTAGTCGCATGACAACGGTTAATGGAAACGCCGTCATTTTGCTATATATTTTTTATCAACATTTAGAAAATATTGCAAAAAGTTTTGAGCAAATCTGTAATGGAAACCAGGCTTTTGACTTCCACTGAATTGACCAAAAGACTCAATATATTTGTTTATGTTTCAGAGAAGGGAAAAAAATCTGAATAGATGATTCCCTTTAATGCTACACAAGTAACACTACAGTGAACAAAATCATATTTGTGACGATATTCCAAACATTAAATACAATATAATCCAATATACAGTATAATCTCATTCTGATGGAACAACCTAAACTATTAAAGAAACATGAAACTGATAGTAAAATTTATATATTCATATCTAAACTATGAAGGTCTATATTATGAAAGAAAACAATAAATGTTCCTGGAGGTCTTTACGTTTTTGGTCAATATGCCATATAGCGTATAGCCTCAATATAGTGGTGTCAGTCATATTTGTTTCACGGTCTTGTTTAGGGGCCGTTACACCACAGCATTTTCAACTAAAAAAGAAAGCTTTTTCTGCAGGGTCCATTGCCGTTTGTTAGTTTCTGATCAGTCCTCACCTGTTCCCTGTTAAGTTGATTATCTTCCTTCATGTATTTAAACGCTCAGTTCTCCTCTGTTCTTTGACACTCGTTAACGTTATGTTTATGAGTGTGTATAGGATTGTTCTCTGTGTCTATTAAAGTGCTTCTTATTGTTCATTCTGTCACGCATCTTGTTGTGGATTCAACTACACGCAACCCCCTAACAAGTGCATATAAACATCCCAATAAAAATGCAACCATCAAATACTGTGGGTCTGCTTCTTCTTATTTATTAAAGTATTAATTCACCCCTAATATTTTCTGTCATCATTTACTCACACTCATGTTGACTTTCTTTCTTTCGTAACACATAAAAGATGACATTTTCATATAATAAAATTGAATTGTAACAGAATCAAGCTGCAAAATGACAAAATAAAAACACCATAAAAGTATCATAAAAGCTGTCAAACTTGCGTATTTTACAGATACCAAGTCTTCTGAAGTCATATGACAGCTTTGTGTGGGAAACAGAGCATTCAGTGATCATTTTCCCTTCTGACAAAGATCTGTAATAACTAATAGAAGTCACTACAAAATTTATTTAAAAAAAAATGTCAATCAAAAACAACCATAATGAACTAAACATCATGACATATTTAATGGAACTGTTAAAATGGAGCAGAATATTTTCAGGAAATTCGGGTTGCTTTTAACACAAAGCTATCATATAACATTTGATGGCTTGAAAAAAAGAAGTCATTTGTAAGCTCCTCTTTCAATTTCATTGTAGTGTTCAGTGTTATCAGTGTTTCAAAGAAAAAATGGTTGAGTAAGTTGAGTAAATGTCAATCAATCAATCAATCAATCGATCAAATTTTATTATAGATTCAGGGTCCAAATACAAGACATACAATTCATAAAATCTTTATAAATCTTAATCTTATTATTTTTTTTCTTTGGATGAACTAACCCTTTAAAAGTAGATCCAAAAAAAAAACTGAGTCGTATGACTGCTCATGTAACAAACTATAAAAAATTATTACAATGTACAAATGTTCAAAGTTTTTACTTTGCTATAAATCATCAGAATAAGTTAACCAATTTTCAACTTTTTTGTTGTACAAGATTCAACTAATTTTAAGTCAATTTAAATGTAGGCTAATTTAAGTTTAAATGACTTAAACATCCAAGTTGGTTGTACTTAAAAATCTTAAGGCAGCCCTTTCTTTTTTTTTTACAGTGAACATTTGTAGTGTTGGTATGTTTTGGAGCTAATGTAAACCATAAGCCCCAGAATTTCCTACTGTTACAGCCCTTGGCTCCTTAATAAATGGCAGAGAGTCTCTAACGGGTGCAATCTTTTATTCAGATTGAGCATGAGCACCGTGAAAACTAGAAGTAAACACAAATAGCAGGTAAATGAACCTTTGGCATGACATTCACAAATAAATTCTCACGTTATTTACAGTGCATCATCATGCATTTGTGTATATGTGCAATACACATTCAAAAATAACACATAAAACAATCATTTGCTCACTTAACACATGCAGCTTTCCTGGTACAAGATACACAACAAAACAATTTTCAGTAGCAGTCAATATAGACATTTTACATCTAAAGTCTTATACATGTAGCCAAATAATACACACCTCGCTCCGCTCACCAAGGGTGCAAACTTTAGACTTGCTGCTTTCATGAATTAGCCGCTAGCTTGAAGGTCTCTGAACTAAACAGCACACAAATGTGTAACATAAGACAAAGCAAACGTCACAAAAATATCATGAAAACCGAATTACATAAACTAATTAATATTGCAGAGTGAACAGCACCAGGATTCCACAACTTGAGTTAACTTACATATGTTTCTGAGCTTCTGAGATGAGAGAACTTAAGAGAGAGAAAAATGTCGATCAGCTATAGAGATTTCTGGCACACAGCGTCAAACTCAGTCACATGAATGACCTGACTGTGAATGCATTACCTCTAGCGACCTCCAGTGGCCACTTACACTCCCACCAATCATGTTATGATAAATGAACTCATACCATGATTTCTAGACTATAATAACTGACTAAAGTATAGATCACAAATTAAAAAAAAAGGGGTCACCTTAAATAAAACTGTTAGACCAACATGTTTGATGTAAGTGTACTTAAGATTGACAGACCATTAATCATTTTCAAGGAGGAGCACCAGCTTTTGGATCGGCCGTTCGATGATTGAGGGCTTAGATCGATGGTTCTGTTTCTGCGTTAGTTTCCGCTCCCCAACTTGTACCTTTACCCGACGAACTAAACCATCTGACCCTTCTGTAGTTTCAACCACTCGCCCTAGTTGCCACTGGTTCCTTGGGAGTGTATCTTCCATTATGATGACTATGTCGTTCACTTTCAAGTTGCGCCGGGGTACATGCCACTTTTGCCTAATGGACGTATTCAGAAGGTATTCTTTTTTCCACCGGCTCCAGAACTGTTCGGTTAAGTATTGTACTCTGCGCCATCTTTTCGCGGCATACACATCTTCCTTTACGAACTTTCCGGGAGGTGGTAAGGCAACCTTAGCTTTCATCAGGATAAGGTGGTTTGGAGTCAGGGGTTCTGGTGCCATAGGATCATTGATTCCATCAACGTTTAATGGGCGACTGTTGACGATGGCCATAGCTTCATAGAACAGCGTTCTAAGGGAGGCATCATCTAGTCTACCTGAACACTGAGCAATCGTAACATTCAGCACGTTGCGGATGGTCCGAATTTGTCGCTCCCACACACCACCTGCATGACTCGCTGAAGGAGCATTGAGAATGAACTCGCACTGTTTATCCGCCAGAAAGGCTTCCAGTGCCTCTGTATCACATTGCTTGAGGGCTTCCTTGAACTCATTCTTCGCACCCACGAAGTTTGTGCCCTGATCACTTCGGAGTTGGCAAACAGCTCCTCTCAGGCTAATAAAACACCTTAAAGCGTTAATGAAGGCGTCGGTGGACATGTCTTCAAGCATTTCAAGATGGACTGCTCGAGAAGACAGGCATGTGAATATGAGTCCATATCTCTTGCACTCTTTGCGACCTCGTTTGGTGACAAATGGGCCGAAGCAATCCATTCCGCAGAACATGAAGGGAGCAGAGACTTCACAGCGTTCTCTGGGGAGTTCAGACATTCGTTGCTCCTCAACTGGTCGTCTGAGCTTCCGACATTTCACACATATATGT
>JARPMJ010009654.1:0-25043 GCA_033366665.1 Phoxinus dragarum
AACAACTTGAGTAACGAGTTATAATTGAGTTATAATTAAGTCTCCAACAACTTGAGTGATGACAGAATTTTAATTTTAGGGTGTAAGAAAGAATGTAATGTGCACTGGCTTTGGAATAATAATGCTGTTTACCACACAGAACAGAATGATTTTGAAAAAGGAAACCAGGAAATCATTACATGAGAAATGACTACGGCTCAGAAAGACTTTGGTTTCTGTGGATGCGTGTTTTGTGGAGAAGAAAATTCAAGGACCTGATATGAACACATGGAAACGCTTAGGTAGAATGTCTTGGTGGCTTTGACTGATGGTCATGCCAGTGCTTGTAAAAGATACCGTACATCGCAGTGTCCAGCACTGACTGCTATAATTGTGTCCAGACCCCTAGCATCAAACGCAGACAATGGCCACAAATCTATTTTGGGTTCCCCATTTTTTCTTAGTGCGTTTTAATAATCTTTTTCCACTTTAAATAACCCTTTGTTGCAATGGGAAGATTTCATTGATGTTAAAGGTTCTTCTAAAAGCACAGATGCCAATAAAGAACCTTTATTTTTGAAATTTCACACCCATTATTCCAAATACTTGACCACAGAATGCCTGATTGACCAATTATAATCAAGCATCCCAGAGAGCCATGTAATAAATCCTCAGAAAAAATTACGTACTAATATACAGACAGAATCTCAGGGATTTCCTTAAATGTCAATTAACACATTTTGTGAAATGCATCATTGTCTAAGAAGAATTAATGATTTAGAATGAGACTCATAATAATTTTTCCAGATCATCTCCCCAAACCTTATACATCTGTTTTGTCCCTAAATCACAGCAGTCTCCTCGATGGAAAGAGTCTCCTATTGTCTCATAGCACTGGAAATGATATTAAAGGCACTCAGGCCAAGTATTGGATGCAGAAAGTGCTACGTGTTAGTGTTAGTGCTCCAGATCTCTTCCTGATGGAGTGTCCTTAAGTCTATTTCATGCTGAACAGGAAACACATTCCCACCTCCATCTGTCTATGAACTTTGCCCTGATGGAAGAAACCAATCTCTGATTTCTTCAAACCATATCAGGTGTATTTAACCCTATCATTTGATAAATATAAACCCTCAAAGCACCTTGGGGAGTTATAATACGGTCTCATTTCAGGACTTATATCATTCAATTGTCCTGAATGAATGTTAAGTTGTGTACCAGTGTAATATTGTCATGCTGGTATAAATGTTGAATCAAGTACCTCTAGTCAGCAGACAAGAATTGAACAGGAAGCTAATTACGCTGGCTTTGTCTTTCTGCATCATAATAGGCCTGTAAATTTCAGAGGATCCATGAAACAGAAAAAAAAAAATCTGTTTCTCAATGTGAAGTCTCTGCACATTTGCACTGCTAATTAAAAGTTTGGAATAATGAAGAAAGTAGTCTCCTATGCTCATCATGGATGCATTTATTTGATCAAAAATACAGTAAAAACAGTTTTGTGCAATATTATTACAATGAAAAACTTTTTTTCTATTTAAATATATTTAAAAATGTAATTTATTCCTCTGACCAAAGCTAAATATTTAGCATCATTACTCCAGTATTACCATTACTCCAAAACTGTTTTTGGTGCTTAATATTTTGTGGAATTTTTGTATGATGCACTACGAACGAAAAAAGATAATTTTTATTTTATTTAACGCATTAAATTGATCAAAAGTAAATACATTTATAATCTTCCAAAATATTTATATTCTTTTGGACATTCTATTCATCAAAGTATCCTAAAAAAAAATTTGATTACGGTTTCCACAAAAACTTAACATTGATCAGAAACATTAAAAATAATAATTATAGATGGATTATTCAAAACTTTTGACCAGTAGTGTAATAGCTTGCTACTTAAAGGTGAACTATGCAGGTTTTGTACCTTAACTGAACAGCTTCGGAGTCATTGGAATGGTTATATTACTTTTTTCAGGTTGAATGGTGGCCGTCTCGCACCCCCCTATCGTCTGTGAGCGGATAAAACACCCTTGCAACTTTGGGCCGGTGGGCCACCGGCCGGCGCGTCAGGAATTATCGCGTGATATCATGTCTCGCGATATAACGAATTGCCTTACGGCAAAAAAATCTGCAAAAAATCTGTAATTATTGCGCTTCCTCACACTGTTCGAACCCGAATGAAGACGTTTTAAAGAATGTCCCGTCTGCTTTGGTGTCGTTGATCTACTAGCCTCTGGTATCTGAGAGTCGACAACAAGTTTTTCGACAGTGTTGTCAAATATCTATTCCGAAGCTGTAGGGGGAGCTCTATAGAGAAACCTGCGAGCAAAAAGCGAGAATACAGCGAAGAAATTCCTGAAACTGCATAGCCCTGCCTGCTTTAAAGGAATAGTTCACCTAATATAGATCAGCATTTACGATCAACATGTATTAGTGAAGGCAGGCAGAGGCCAGTGGTTGTCCAGAGCTATAATAGCACTATAATGCCCGGTTTCACACAAGGCTTAAGTCAAGTCCCAGACTAAAATGCATGTTTGAGTCTTAACTGAAAGCAACTTGCACTGAAATGTTAAAATATGTCAGTGCCATTGTTTTGTCTCAATGTTTTTTGTTTTTTTTTCTAAGGCACATTTATAAAAGCTACTTAAATGTCCTAATTTAACTAAGGCCTAATCCTGGCTTAATCTAAGCCCTGTGTGTGAAACCAGCCCTACATACAAGCCATATGACCCAAAATGGTTATTTATTATTTTACATATTTGTTAATATACCTAACAAAGCCTTGCTTTAGTTTTTACATCCATAATGATGGGATGCAAGACGTGAACCAATTACATTTGGTGTTATTGACATCAAACCTGGCATTTTCTGAGGCGCTGCTTCATATGAATGTGCAAGCAAAATTGGTCACAAACTGGTTTGCAATTTGAGGGTGAGGAAAAGATGATATAATTTTTATTTATGGGTGAAATATCCTCTCTAGACCATAGCAGATCAACCTGAAGTAGATTTTTTTTTTTTTCAGAGATGAGCTTTTGACTTAGATGCAGTACTTTAGCAAACTGAGATTTGCCAGACCAGGAGGAATGCTCTTGTCCTTTCCAAGATGTTAAAAGTAGAGCACGGGGGATGCCAGGTTTAGCAGCTAAATCAAGCAGCACACGTTTTGCCAAACAATTTTTAGAGTCTAAATAGGGCTGTGACATTTTAAACAGTCCAATTGCTTTACATCATGTAACAGTTGAGTATGGGGTGTTGAATTTAATACGCCAAGAATGATGCCTTCTAAGTGTGGATTCAATTTCAATGTATGTAATACAGTCTCTTTGTTTTTGCTGCATCTGCTGAACAAGCATACATTCATAGCATTCCAGAAGTGGATAGAAATGGTCTACTAAATGCATAGTATTGGGGATATCAAGCATCAAGTTTTTATTTACAAATCAAGCAAGTGTTTTAAATCCATGGCGTAAAAGGACACCATAAAAAAACAGAAGTGAAATGTAAACTTGTTAGGTCGTGTGATTGGTGTGGTTTGCAACCCGACGAATCTTTCACTGCTGATGAAGCAATTGGATGTTTTGCTCTCTCAGTCAATGCCATGCAGGAATCACCAACTCTTTAAACTAAAATGGAATAAATAGTGAATAAAAAATTAAATCTGGATAAAGGCGGCAAATGTGTTTCTTGTATAGCGGAATGCATTTGGAACAGGAGAATTGAAGTCATTTTAACCGCTCGAGTACTCAACAGATAAATCCGCTAAATACTTGACTTGGGAAGGTGGTGATGAAGCTGGTCAGTGTGTCAGACTTACACCGCTTCTTTGTGCCTTGCTGTTTCTTCAGCATCTCACACCATGAGCACCGCATTTAAAACAGTGTCAAGTGAAAAAGCTTTCAAAAACATCTCAAGATGTTCTGTTCCATTCTGTCAGTTGTGTTGTGTCAACTGGTTTTGAATGCTTGACCAGATTCTGTGTTCCTGATCCTCAACAGTGTTGCACTTCCACATACAGTCCTCGACTCTTGTCCCGGCAAACTATAAGGCATCACTCAATATGCCATTGTAACCAATCACAATAATGAAAATGAATATGTTTGGTCACATACCCATACCTGTATAGCGGAAAGCATATGCGTTCAGCCGAATATAAACCCTTTCAAAGTATACTCCATTTGATAGCATGCGCGGACACAAGCGCTCGACACATGCGCACTAGAAAGCTTTACCTTTGTCCTGCAGTGCCTTTGCTATTTCTCTCCATAAACAATAAAAATGACTTTGTACTGGTTTAAACTGGAGTTGCATGTATCTCTTAACTCCCCTCACACAAGTTCTCACCAATGTGGACCAATGTTTTTTGTTGTTCTGTCTCCGTTTCTTTTCAAATGTAGCATAAAGGCCAGTGTTTCCGCCTTGTGGATAAGCTAATTACTACAACAATAACAACAAAAAGATGAATGTGCGAGCACGGTACAGTCCGCTGCTTCACTCTGAAACACGTGTTTACTCCGTGTTTTCATAATCAAGTCAAATCGTGATTTAGATATTATGTTGGGTCCTGCTTTATATTAAGTGGCCCTAATACAGTACCTGTGAACTTACATTACACTTTACACATTACACTTACAGTAACTGCATGTGTACATGGTATGCAATTACAGTGTCAGTACACACTGGTACATAGTATCTACAACTGTAACATTTGTGTAACTACACATCTGTTACAACCCATGGAATGGCATGTAAAGTACAAATGTGTAACAGGACATTGGTAACAACACTTTTTCACTTCAGTAAGTACACACGTGTAGCAGGAATTATATAACTACATTTTGTAACAACAATATGAATTTACACAAGTTGTTTCACTTTCACACGCAGTCTTAAATACTGCAGTTACCAGTTTGGAATACACTGATACTTTATGGAAACCATGATTATCCCTATGTGTATACCATGACTGGCAGGACTAATGTTGAATTACAACTAAAGTTTCCCCTTGTGATATCAGTGTACTTACATGGTAACTCTGCAGGAACTGTCCACTTAATATAAAGTGTAATTGTTAAGGTAATTGCTGTGTACCATCAGTGTCATTACATGATAATTTCATAGGAACTTCCCACTTAAATTGTAAAATGTTACATGTTAATTCCACAGGAACTGTCCACTTAAAAGTAATTTACAATTGCATGGGCGAAATAACCAAGTATTAAACATTGATCACTTCACAGCAAATTAAGTATAGAGGGCTGCAAAAAGAGAAAAAAAAGCAGTAACAGATTCTGAAGTAAAACTTGCAGCTGGGTTAACACTAGAAGAGCACAAGGTCCTTTAGACTGCCTAAAAGAAAAATAGAAAAAGTCTGCCACCGTGAAAGTAAATCTGCTTTTAACATACTGACATGGTTAGAAATTAAATACTTTTATATCCACTGGTAACTGCAGTATTTAAGATTGCTTGTGGAAGTGGAACAACTTGTGTAAATAAATACAAATTGTTTTTACAAAATTGTAGTCACATAATTCCTGCTACACATGTGTACTTACTGAAGTGAAAAAGTGTTGTTACCAATGTCCTGTTACACATTTGTACTTACACATACTATTCCATGGGTTGTTACATATGTGTAGTTACACAAATATTACAGCTGTAGATACTATGTACCAGTGTGTACTGACACTGAAGTTTCATACTATACACATGTAGTTACTATGTAAGTTCACAGGTATTAGGGCCACTTAATATAAAGTGGGACCTTATTTTGTTTACCGGTAATTGTGAAACCCTAACATGCTGTTATAAAAATCATGCTGTGTGTGTACGGTAAGCATGTACTATACTGATGACGATATTTACATCATGCACGCCGTACGCATGTCCTAGCATACATGTAAAAAACAAGTATACTTTAGGCTTTACGGTAATATATAATTGTGTGCCTCTTCCTCAGAACTATGGTGTGGAAACGGATAACTTGAAGAATCTGGTGCTGAAGATGCGAGCTGTGACCAACAGCCTTCACAATGCAACATCAGAACGCAGGAAGAGTCCTACGTATGAAAGCAACACATCTAGCAAGCTCCCAAATGAATTCCTCTCCTCTGTGGTTGAACTTATTGGAGCAGCGAAAAGCCTCCTGGCATGGCTGGACAGGTATAAACCTCCCTAGTCATCACTTCTTTACATATTATTTACGGCATGTTGCTTATTTCTATTGCTCCTTTATTTATGTATGGAGGCATTCACTGGGAATTTAAGCACGTAAAAGGCTATCTTGTGTTGCGCACTGATGATTTATAAGGAGCTTTTACTCTGAAGAAACTGATGGTAAACGTCTGTAAGCTCATATAATTCACTGCAGAGTCTGAACTTAGACTTGCATGCGCAGCACTTACAGATTTTTCCAGACGGCAGACAGTTGTAACCAGATACAATCCTCCTTTCTTTCCTAACCAGTCTGTGCTCAGCTAACCACATCTTTCTCATGAAGGGTTTTTGTGAAGCTTTGTTCAAAATCCCAGTTAACTGCCTTGCTATATCCTCCCTACATGGGCAGCATCCTTACTGAAGTGGATGAAGTGACTGATTTACAACACTACATACACTTAAACAATGTGTTTCACTCCGAAATTGCTGGTAAATTTCACAAATAATTATTGAATTTTGAAGTAGGAATGCTGAAATAGTATAATCTTTGTGGTAGGGATGGGCAAAGATTAATGGCGATTAATCACATCCAAAATAAAAGTTTGTGTTTAAATAATATATGTATGTGTATTGTGTCTAATTATTTTGTATATATAAATACACACACATGCATGTATATATTTAAGAAAATGTGTATTTATATTTAATATAAATTATGTATAAAAATATACATGCAAATAGTTCTTAAATATGTGTATTTATATATACAAAATAATTATACACAGTACACATAAGCCCCTTTCACACAGCGCGTTGATCCCGGGAAATTGCCAGAGTGCCTTCTGTGTGAACGCAAACACGTCCCGGGATTGATCCCAGGTTGGGGACCTAGTAACATTGCCGGGATCAGTCCCGGAACGCGCCCTGTGTGAACAAAAGCCAGGATCAATGCCGTAAGGGGTGTGACGTAGTGATGACGCATGTGCCATCGCGCGACTCTAGAAAGTTTGTGTTCGTCATCAACAAAGAAAGAATGAAAAAATGTCTGCAAACTGGAACGAAGCAGAGACCAGGAGATCCTCACTCTCCGCACTGAAGCTGAGATCGTTCGCCAGCTTTGTGGAACGGTACGCGATGCTTTAGTGTACATGTTTTCGGCGAGTACGTTACACGTCTCATCCTGACGTCACGTGTCTTTACGGGATCTTAACGGGATGTGTGTGAACGCACTCACAGATCGCGTAAAATCACTGGCAGTGTGAATGAACCAAAATCATACGATCCCGGGAAAAACTTTACGATCCCGACATACGGATGCGATTAATCGCGATTAATCGTTGCCCATCCCTACTTTTTTTTTAATCATAGTTTTACAGTGCAGCTACTCCAGAAACCAGATTTACAGTGATAAAAGGAAAATAAAGCAACAAAGATGATTTCTGCTGTACAGCGGATCTAGAAGAAAATAGCGTTATAGTCCAGCTTAAGTTCAGTGATGGTTCATTTCTGTTGTAAAAAAAAGTTATTAATTTAGTTCATTTATATACTGTATATAGCCACTCTGGAGAAAACAGGGATGTCATCGCCCAGCTCAATTCAGTTCTCATATAATGGTGTCAATGCAGGAAGATCAATGATATTGTTCAATATTACGTGTCCCCAACTAAGCAAGCCAAAAGCCAAAGGCAGCAAGGAACAAAAATTGCGGCTGTTTTCCCCGCCTTAAAGTTAAAAGAGTCAATTGTGTTTTTCATTGAAGCATGGCTCAACACGGCTATAGTGAAGTACATTGAGAGTTAATTTATTGTGGAGATGCAAAATGCCCCAGAAATGGAATCCAATCAACAGACAAAATGTAGTATTGCTTTTTTCCATTACGACAAACAGTTAACAGAGTCGGGGTCTCCATTCAAGTAAATAATAGTAGTACTTGCATGACTGGAAAGTGTGGGCCAAAGGCGATATAAATATGACCACAGAGTGAGCTGACTTGCCTTAAAGGATTTTTTGGGGGGTTTGACGTGGCATGTCGTTAAACTAACTAAGATACTAAACAAAAAATACAAAAAAACATTTGAATTTAATGTGATTACTTATCCGCTGTCTGTATTTATTTATTTATTGTCGCTACATATTCTGACAAAAATTCCCAACACAGAAATTATGCTTGATATGAGTTAGAATTTGTTGAGTCTAGATTCATCCTAGAAGTTTGTCCACCCAAAAAAAAAAAATGAATATTGGTTTCTTTGTGAGCGTTTTAACAAAAATACAAGCTTTATATTTTTGCTTTCAAACCCTTGAAGTGCAAGGCCTGTTTACTTGGATTTTCAAGTGCCTTCCTGTAACCACAATTTTGTGAGGATATTTTGACACTAAAGGAATGTTCTGAGTTTAAAATCAACATCTTTTAAGTCAAAGCCACTGGTACTATTATTATGATGTTTTAACCACAGAAATTCAGTGATATTTTCTCAAGTTATATGGTGTCGTTCTTCTGATCTGTCTGGATAAAAGAAATGGAAACTGTTTGACTGCACTTTAATGGAGCTGACATGCATCCAGTTTTTATGACCACCGATTCAGAAAATCCAGACACAGTGATGGAAATAAAGTTATTTGCTACTATTGTACGGCCACATCATATGCAAGACGTTTGTTGTCCTGTCCTGGTATTAATTTGATCTTTTACACAGTGTGACATTTGTTGTAAAGTCTTTAACTTTAATTTCCTCTGTCTGCAGAACTCCATTGACGGGAATCAGTGACTTCACCAGCACCAAGAACAAGATCATTCAGTTGTGTCTGGAACTGACCACTACAGTTCAACAGGTCAGTGAGGCTTTTTAGGACAGACACACATGTTCATTTTTTCTTAAGCTCTCGTGCATTTCACAGTGGGGGATTTAGAGCTGAAAAGCTGGATTCAATCCCAGTCTGAAGCCAGTTATCTGACCATGTGCTGTCTTGCTGTGTTTGCTTTGGGGGATTTACTTCAGACAGTAATAAGCAGACCCCCCAACACATCAGTCACAGCTTCTGAGTTTACAGTTTCTTTAACACAAGCCAGGATGCTCTTTAACATGGCTGCCAACATTCCTCCATGTTATCTTCCTCGCTTTGGTTGCCTTCTGCAAGATGTTCTCAGTGGGATTCTTGAGTTCTTCTGTGCGCTTTCATAATCAGAGATACTTCAAGATGGATATTGGTTTGATAAGTACATACTCTCTCCTGTCTCGTTCTTCCTTGGCTAGTATTCATGTTTAGATTGTTTAATAGTATGTTTCAATATTAAGTTTGAGTTTTTGACATTGGCAGATTGATCAGTACCAGTTTTCAAATTTCTTACATGAATTTGCTTTGGTGCTTCACACAATTTTTTTTGAGAATATGAGAGACTTTTAACATTATGAAAGCCCTGCATAGATTTTTGTTTGGGAAATGAAATATTCTGTGGAAGCTGTGGAGTGACTACATGGTTTGGGTTTGATCATGGCTGACTATGTATAGCCCTATGATTTCAGCCATGTGGTCAGAATTGTGGAATCGTGTCTCTGTGTGAATTAATGGTTTTGTCTGTACTCGGGCACATGTGATGCTCGTTGTGTTTTTAGTGTCTGCCATTGTACTATATCATTGTATAACACATCAACTTCATCTCCAGAGCCGCTTGGAGAGTCACTTCACCAGCATTTTACCATTTAATTTGATAAAACTAGCATCATATACATGCACAAACTTAAAGGTCTTCACGACAATCCGTCAAAATAAAACTTTGGTTTAACTCAAAGAAATTGTGACAGAAATATATTACTATTGTACAGTAGAATTTACCTCTCAAAATAGTAATAATAATTCAATTATTAAAACATTATTTTTAAAGGAGTAATCACACAATTTGTCTTCCATGTTTTAATTTTAAAAGTAAACCTCTGCTTACTGCACTTTGTTTACCATATTGTTTGCCAATAAAATTGTTTAATTTTCATTTGATGAACGGAAACTGCATAGTATGCCTTTTAAATATATATTTTTTCAAAAGTTATAACAGCCTACAACAGCAAAAGAACCAAAACCCACGATCACTTTAAACAAGCAAATAAATATATAACAAAAAATATGAAAAAAAATAAAATAATGTTTTAATTATGTTTAATTATATTTGGTCATCTATGGAAAGCACACTCTTTCTCTTGCTCTCTCTCCCAAACAAACACACACACACACACACACATACAAAACAGACACACACTTACACACATACATGGAAACATACACATGCACAGACACAGACACAGACACAGATGACTTTATTACAACTGAAAACTGAACATTTCTCAGTTGTGAGGTAGTAACGTCGCTGTTCTTCAAGCAGTTAAACCCCTATGTGAAGGGGTTCCTCGTGACCTTCTTTACATAAAACAAATTTTAAAAAAGTTGATCACAAAAAAAAAAAGTTTATTGAAGGTTTCTTCCCCTTAATGCACCAGATGCTGGGTTTCCTTGTCTTGCTTTGTCTCTCTCTTCCTCACGTTGGTGTATTCCCACACCGTGTTGTGTAATGATCTTGTCTCGCAGTCGACACGGAGATGTGAATCAAGGCTGAAAGCTGTTTTTTTTTAGGCTGGAGGTCATTCACTGTTGCTCTGTAATTATACAACATTCCTGAATCTGAACTTTTTGTTTTTATTATTCACAGTGGTTTAAAACATGCTCGGCAATTTTTCTTTCTTTCCTGCGCAGGACTGCACTGTGTATGACATGGAGGAGAAGGTTTTGGATGTTGTAAGTATCGTTTGCATTTCCATTATTCATTTTCATATATAACGTTATTTGTTATTTCTTTCACTTGTGTAAATGGCGATAATGTGTCAGTTAGTTTTATGTTTCTCAGATTCTCAGGCATGGGGTAAAATGCGAAAGTCTCATTACCTTTTATTATTGATCATTACCTATAACACACAAATTCTGTCTCAACCCCCAATAAAGGCTCTTTTTGTACCAAACACAAATACTGGGTAGGCCTACTATATATATATATATATATATATATATATATATATATATATATATATATATATATATATATATATATATATATATATACTGTATGTGTGTGTTCACACTAAGATCAATAAGATGCATTCAGAAAGTAGATTCCATTTCCATGTTATGCCACCTTTAATGCACTTTAATATTATTGATTAATAAAGAATGGAATACATTTTAATAATAATAATAATAATTCATTACATTTATATAGTGCTTTTCTCTGCACTCATAATGCTTTACATAGAGAAGGGGGGGGAATCTCCTCAACCACCACCAATGTGCAGCATCACCTGATGATGCGACGGCAGCCATATTGCGCCACAACGCCCACCACACACCAGCTATAACTAAATTAATATAACAAAATTTTATAACAAAATGATAAGATTATTCTACTCAAATATTTGTGCTAAACAATTTTGTTAAAAAGTAACCAAAAAGTAGTCAGAATACATTACCTAAAATGTGTAATCTAAAAGATTACATTTCTGACTATAATTTGTGTCATGTAATTTGGAATCAGTAACAGATTTTAATTTATTAATTTTAATTAAGCCAACGTTTCCCCGGCATTGACGTAAAATAACGCGATCATCAACTTTAAACAGCATATAAAGCAAATCTGCATAATGTTACTGAATGAAATGTGGACCCAGGACGAGGTTTAGGACTGTGAAGCTTTGGGGTCGATGGACTCGATCTACTCGTTCTGAATCTCATCCAGGACAAAAACATGATTCTCTCAGCTTTTTGCTCAAAATGTTGCTTTTTAATTAAACTTACACAATACACACATTCAAGTGTTGATAAAAAAAATGCATTAAGCTAGAATAAATGATTTAATTTGTTTGTCTAAAAGCAGAGGGACTTTCTTTTATTGCATGTTGGCTGGAAAACAAGAATGCGAGCGGGGAAAGTGTTAAAACGCAGTGAAATGTGAACATGCATATGTGTTCACACATGTCATACATGCGTATTGGGAAGGGTGAAGGAAGTCTAGAATTGACATGCAAGCACACGCTAAGTCTAGGCATAATAGGCTGGCAAAATGACACACAAAGCATGAATGGGCTGAGTATTCCTTCCCTGTCAAGCATCTGCGGCAGAAAGAAAGGCAGCCCATTCACGAGGAGTTGATCGCATAATTGGGCTGTCTGCAATACAAGACAAATATACACTAAAGGTCAAAAGTTTGGAATAATTAAGAAAATAAAAACAAAAAAGTTTGGAATAATATATATATATATATATATATATATATATATATATATATATTTCAATTTTACGTTTTTATTTGATCGAAAATACATTAATATTGGTAAATATTGTTACATTTTTAAATAATTGTTTTCTATTTTAATATTTTTTTAATGTAATTTATTCCTGTGATGGCAAAGCTGAATTTTACTCCAGTCTTCAGTTCACATGAAACAGTTATATTGTTATTGTTGAAAAAAGTGGTAACTTAAAAATGGTAACATATAAAATATATGCTTTTAGTCAAAAATAGTATTTAACGTCACTGAACCAACCTAAACATATCAATTTATACCAGCTAAATTAATTTGTATAGGTTAAATCATGTAGAAATACTATATTAAGGTTACACTTTTCACAGTTTACCATTCAAAAGTTTGGGGTAAGTAAGAGTTTATAAAAAAAAGTTATACTTTTAGAAAGGATGCGTTCAATTGATCAAATTTGTCAATAAAGAAATTTATAAAGTTACAAAATATTTCTATTTAAAATAAATACTGTTTTATTGAACTTTCCATTCATCAAAGTATCTTGAAAAAAAATGTGTCACGGTTTCCACAAAAATATTAAGTAGCAAAATGTTTTTAACATTGATAATAATAGAAGCCATTATTACTAATAATTATTGATCACCAATAATAACTGAATTTTAGCATAACAACAACAAATCAGCATATTAGAATGATTTCCGAAGGATCATGTGACACTGAAGACTGGAGTTATGATGCTGTTGCCATCACAGGAATAAATTACATTTAAAAATATATTAAAATAGAGAACCGTTATTTTAAATTGTAATAATATTTCACAATATTACTGTTTTTACTGTATTTTTGATCAAATAAATGCAGCCTTGTTGAGCATAAGAAACTTTCAAACTTTTTTCCAAACAAATTATTCCAAACTTTTGACCAGTAGTGTAGATTATTTCTTACGTTATGTTGTACTCTAGCTATATTTATATGGAAAGCATAAAGTGATACTCGACAGGACATTCAACTCTTCAAATTGCAACCTAGGTTAAATTTTGAAACAATTCCAACAGCGACTTATTAATAAATCAAGTGAAACCATGTTGTTTAATGCTGTTCTCTCCAGAATGTCAGTTTGTTGACACTCCTGTCCTTGTGCACTGAGCGGAAAATGAAATCAAAGCTCGGATAGCATTCCCTTTGTTTATGCAGGCCCTGTGGTTTATTTATGTGCTTGGCTTGGGCGATTCATGTGGAATTTGAAATTATATTGTTTTTCTAGGCACAGATTAAAGATTGCATTAGATTAAATTGAAATAAGTGTTTATATTATTGTTACAATTAACATGTTAGTCTGTTTAGACTCAAAAATGCACAGAAAACATCTTGAGTGACAGAATTTGAAGATGACTCCAATAATGCAGGATTATTTTTCTAAACTCTGTTCTCCTGAATTCCAGTCAAAGGTGTTGAACAGTATTTGTGACCAGACTGTGAGAACCACGTCTGATCCTCTCATGAGCCAGTCAGCGTGTCTGGAGGAAGTTCAGCTGACCAACATCAAACCAGGAGAGGGATTGGTGAGAATTATTACTTATAACCATTATGTATATTCATAATGTTTGTATGTTATTCCTAAAAAGGACGTCTCAAACGGGTCCTAACGACAAAAATTTAAATTCTCTCACCATTTACTCACACCCATGCCATTCAAACACAAAAGGAGAACATTTTAAGTATTGGGGTTGTGCATTTTAGCCAGTTTTTCCTTTTAAAGCTACACTGTGTAACTTTTTTAGTTTATTCTTAGGTAAAAACACTTAGTTCTTTAAAAAATATATGTGCTCATTAATGTATATTTACTTCGTTCAAGTAATAAAGTATTCTCGTGAGTGTACAATATGCCATTGAAAATACATACGGGTGAGGGGTTCGAATGTCGGTTGCCATGTTGCCTTTCCATCTTGAAAGTACATTAGTCAAAGAGGGACATACTCGTTAATTCAAGCTTCACCTTTCGCGTCTCCACAATTCACTGGCACCGGCCCTGTTTTTATTTTTTCCTTTCCCTCTACCTCTCCCTCGCACCTCCGTCACATCAACTGATCTCTGCTCACGGAGAAAATGATATAGCCTACAATGTAAACTTTGCCTTACGCTAGTGATGTCGTACAATATACAGAATAACGATAGCACTGATAAAAGTTACTTTACTAAGATTAGCTCGCATTCGTCTGGGAACCTGATAGCTGATGTTAGCAATGAAATGGTAAAAAAATAACGAAAACATAAAACTATTATTAATTTTACATAGATGTCATAACCTATATGTTAACTGACAAATTAAATTACTGCAAATTATAATAGTTTTCTAAAGTAACCTCATCACTTGAAGGAATACTCATGGACGAGGTCGAACTGGAAGCCATGTTAATCTTGGACTACATTGGCCACCGTAGGAGTTAAAACGAAATCAGAATTGACAGGAACAGAAACTAATATTCACTCGATGGTCATATACCTTTTCACCGCTAGATGGGGGTAAAAATCACACAGTGTAGCTTTAAGTACTCAATAAAATGAGTACTCAATTTTAATTAAAACATATTTATGTATAATTTATTATCTTCAGTTTTTTTATTTATTAGAAAGATCTGAAAGGAATAGGATCGTTTAAAATAAAGTACATTTTTAAATAGTTCAATAATATATACTGGTAAATTTCAATCAAACTAATAATTCTAGATTATCTAATAAGATTATTGATATATATATTCAAAACACAATATTACAAATTCTATATATCTACACAAAATGACACAAATGCATAAGTGAACTTGAACTGTTGCATTCTAGTCAAATACATACATATAACTTAAACACCTTAAAGGGATAGTTAACCGGAAAAAAAAAATTCTGGAAAACTATGGAAGGCTGATCAACTGTTTGGTTCCTGAAATACTTCAAAATATCTTCTTATTCATCAGAAGAAAGAACTTCATACAGGTTTGGAACAAATTGAGGGAGAGTAAATGATGACAGATTTGTAATTTCTGGGTGAACTTTCCCATTAAACTCAATATTAGAGCTTTAATCTGCACAAAAGCACACTAGTGTCATGGACTTGCACTCTTCTAGCAACAGCACGCTAAAACAAGGGCAACTAAAGCACAAATAATTAGCAAAATGTTATTACTATATCGTTCTTATTATAATGTCATGTATATGACAGATCTGGGCCTGGTTCCCCGATAACGCTCACTCTTAGAAGACTCTAAGAAGACTCGAAAGATATATCTTACCAAAGTAGTTTATGTTCCTAAGTGTGTTCCCCCAACTATACCATAGGAAGCTGCTTAAGATATACCTTCTTACGTGCGACGTTACCCGGTGCTGTCCGTGGCGATGCTGCTGAATTTGTTGATATCGATGGCTCGAGAATCAATTATTCTCTCGTGCAGGGGCTGTTTATGTGAGAAAGCGGTGTTCTTTATAAAAGAAGCACTTCAGAAATAGTTGAAATTGCATTTATTAGGACTCATGGGATATTATAAAAAATAATCCAAACTATAATAGCCTATAATAGCCTAGCCTACATATTTTTAAATTGTATCATATATTGCTGCCACAATAACCATTTCAAATTTGTACGTGCTTTCTTCTCTTTCCCATTTTTGTTCGCTGAGGTGGAGCTGCGATGAAATATTGTTCTTTTAAAAAAATTCCAGCATTTCAGTAATAAAAGTGTACATCTTAAGTACGGTGCTCGGCAGTAATCAAAAAGGGTTTAAACAGTGGATTTTGAATCTCTTCTTGTAAACTCAGAGATGTGGATTCAGACGACAATTAAATTACCACACGACCTGTTTGTCAAAAAACAGTAGTAAGACCAGCATGTCGTCCCAACACTATCAATGAATAAAAGTATGAATTCAGAAGTCTATGATTATAGTTATGTGGACTGCTTTTATGACTCTTTTTAATGGTGCTATATTGCATCAGTTAATGTATTGCATGGAAAAATTCTTCAGTATGTTCCATGTAACGGGAAAAAAAAGGGTGTCAAACTTAACGAGGGCTTGGGGCAAAAAAGCTGCCAAAATGTAGAGGGAAAAAAAGCACCTGCACAATTAAACTGTTACGATTAACTGTAGGACTGTTACGGCAGTTCCAATTAAAGTGAAATGTGAAAAAGAAATGAAAAGTGTTGATCGCGGCATTATATTAGAGCTGATCACGTTGTATCAGATTTATTTTGAATGGTTTGCACTGTGGAGCATTCTAACCAATCACACGTTTCTATTGAGCTTATGATTGGCCAATCAGAGGAAATTCAGATTAACTTTCTGGTACTTTTTTATTGCTGGTCCAAGATGGTCTACCAGCATAACCGAGGTGGTGTTCCTGGCCGACTTTGTCCCTAACGGTTTGATGTCAAATGACCGGCTTGGACCAGCTAAGTAAAACCAGTTGTCGTCAGAAAATGAAACTAGCGCATAGAATATGAGTCAGACTTCTATTTTCTCTGGTTGTTTGCAGGTTCCTGTCTGCCAACTGTATATACTGCCAACAACTCTCTATTTCTGTTGTTTTTCATGTTTTCTCTCCCTGTCTTCCTGTTACTCAGGGCATGTACATCAAATCCACCTACGATGGGCTTCACGTCATCACTGGCACCACTGAACATGTGAGTAAGGGCTCTAATGACAAAAGCATTTGATTCATCACTGTTCGCTTTTTGATGCCAATGGCTGAGATAAATTTAGCCAGTCTAAATGAACAAACTCAGAAATAGATGGGGCTTCTTTTAGATTGCAGACTGAACAGTGTTTGTTAGGGCTCCAGATGGCGCACAGGAATTGTACTTTCTCAGTAAGAAAATTGCCATACATGTCAAGTTTACATATTCTTTTTTTAATTGGATTGCATTTCTGGGAATGAATGAACCGATACTGTAAAATCTATATCTTGACTTGAATGCAATACAAGCCACTTTAATCTTAGTCTTCCGCGTGCATAAATGTCATTTCAGAGGTTTGTGAACAATTTTCAAAATGTCCATGGATTCTTAGGGTGCTTTCACACTTGGTTCGATCGCCTGTTCCGAACCCGAGTTGTATTACTCTCCCCTCCCCCTGCCACATTATATAATTTGTATCTAAACCGCGGTACGCTTGCGTCATCAAGCTGCAGCTGGCGCGTAATCTTGTTGCTTGGTAACCGGCGCCGCTATGATTGAAAAGGCGTCAAAATGGATAGAATTGCTCGCTTCACATTTCTTTTTTTTTAAACCTTTGGTTTTGTTTTCAAAGAAAAGATACAGAAACACACTTGTGGCTGTCTGCCGCAAAAGTACTAAAATCGTTCCAAAGACAGCGGGCTGTCCGCCGAAGACAATTTTTGCGGAGGCAACAGGCAATCATAAATCATCACTCTGCTTGCAGTGCGTCAATCCTGCTTTTCTTCAAGGACACACACACACACACACACGCACTGACGACTGTCCTGTCGACCACATTACTGTTCTCACGTAAATGCATCTCTATAGCACGCATTGTGTTTATCGTGCAATCTATACGCAAAAATTAGTTTTTACGCAGATATGATACGCAGTTTTTGCGTGCATTTGATACGCACTTCATTGCGTGTAATACACACCCACCCCACACCATTAATTCTACCCAAACATATAATACACATGCACCACACACCATTAAAGGGATAGTTCACTTTAAAATTATAATTCTGTCATCATTTACTCACCCTCAAGTTGTTTCAAACCTGTATTAATTTATTTCTTCTGCTGAACACAAAGAAAGATATTTTGAAGAATGTCGGTAACCAACAGTAGTCTGTACCCATTGACTTCCATAGTATTTTTTTTTCCTACTATGGAAGTCAATGGGTACAGACTACTGTTTGGTTACCGGCATTCTTCAAAATATCTTTCTTTGTGTTCAGCAGAAGAAATAAATTAATACAGGTTTGAAACAACGTGAGGGTGAGTAAATGATGACATAATTTTAATTTTAAAGTGAACTATCCCTTTAATTCTACCCAAACGTATAATACACACGCACCACACACCATTAATTCTACCCAAACGTATAATACACACGCACCCCACACCACTACTAAATCTACCCTAACCAACCCATGTGTATCCTATGCACGTAAAAACGAATTTTCGCGTATAAATTGCACGATAAACACACTGCGTGCTATAGAGACGCCTTTAGTGTGATCGGGTTGCAATAGTGGTTCACTTCCGCGATTTGGTACGATTGCGTTCATATCAGCAGCGAACCGTACTGGAGTTCACATGAACCGTACCCCAGACCACCCTTTTTAAGCGGACTCGAGTACGGTTCGCGGGTGCGCACCCCAGTTCGGAAGACAGCGTTCACATCATCCAAAAGAACCAAACTCTGATGTCATTCGATCCCGGGTGCGCACCAAAAGTGCTAGTGTGAAAGTGCCCTTAAAGTATTTCGATTAAATTCATATAAAGCTGTTACATTTTTTTAAACAGCATTGAAGAAAAGATGGGAGATGCTTCTGTTATTTGGAATTTTGATAGTGTTATCCATATATTCATCGATTTAGGTTCTGTACCGTCTCTGCAAAGAAAAGATGGATGTCTAGATTTACATGCTAGGCGTCTTTGAAGATCACAAGTAGTAAATATTGAGCATGATGATGTTAATGGATAGTTCACCCGAAAATGAAAATGAAATTGCTCACACTCATTTCGTTCCAAACCCCTAAGAATTTCGTTCATCTTCTGAACACAAATTAAGATTGATTTCTGTCACTCCATTGACAATTTGACGCTTCAAAAAGTTCATAAAGAGATTGTAAAACTAATCCATATGATTTGAGGAGTTTAGTCCACATTTTCTTAACCCGATTGCTTTATATGATGAACAGATTTAATTGAGGCTTTTATTCACAAATAAACATTGATCAACGCACACATCAGTGGTGGCAAACGGGAGCTCAAGCATGTTCACTTGATGTGTGAGAACCAATGAGGTTCATTCTCGTGTTACGCAGCACGTTTGAGCTTCTGCAAGAACCAATGAGGTTCATTCTCGTGTTACGCAGCACGTTTGAGCTTCTGCAAGAGGTGTGTGTCAAGCACGTTCGGTTGAGCTTCTGTTCATGTTCGCGGATCAATGTTTATATGTGAAATAAAGGCCTAAATTAAATCTGTTCTTTATTTAAAGTGATCTGGATTAGTTTTACGATCTCTTTATGAACTTTTTGAAGCGTCAAAGTTGTAGTTGCGTAGCGGTCAATAGAGGGACCGAAAGCTCTCAGATTTCATCTTCATTTGTGTTCTGAAGATGAACGAAAGTCTTACGGGTTTGGAACAACATGAGGCTGAGTAAATAATGAATTTTCATTTTTGGGTGAAATATCCTTTTAATTTAGTCTTTTTTTATTATTATTATTCATTGCTTTAAGCATGCACATCCCATGACTTTTTGTGACCTGTTCAATAACAGACATTCTAGACAATGTCAAAATTGCGCAACGCTTCTGCTCCGAAGCTAAATTCCCACCGCTCAACAAGTGATGATTCATACGCCCCAATTGATGATTCATTTCAGATTGTTAATCACACTGACATACACTTTTTTGTCATGGTATAGTTTATTTTTATTACAAATCAACTAAAGCTTGACTGAGTCAAACCTGTTCTCAAAACCTTTTGGACAATTTATTAAAAAACAACAGCTCATAAAAGTAATTTGTTAGTGAACTACACAGGTGTGTGTTGTGTGTTTGTTTTGCGTGCAGCCCTTGAACAGCGACACACTGAAAACACAGCTGTGATGTGCGACTCACTTGTGGTGCATCTAGTGTTCATTTTGTCAGCTATTTATTTATTTATTATCAAATGTACTTAGTTTTATCATATTTAGTCAACCTTGTCCTGTTTTTGTTTAGTCCAGTTTTAGTCGACTAAATGTCTGAGCATTTTAGTATAGTTTTAGTCAATGAAAACTTAGTCACATTTTTGTCATGCTGCATGATAAAGATAATTTTGCTCAAAATAATACTTTTTTTTCATCAGAATTTTTGCACTTTCACACCCATATGCATGATTTTACTGTACCTCATCATTAACAATCTCTGTCTACATAATAAAAACTGATAAAACAAGAAACTTCTCTCAAAAATTAAAATGGTGAAATTCCTAATAGTAATTCCAATAACTTTTGGAAAAATTAACACTAGGTTGATCATTTTAGAAATATGTAAAAACAAGTTATGCCCAGAAACAGTTTTGATAATTGGATTTGAGAACTTTGTATAGCATGTGTTCATATAATGCACACTGTTCTTTAGAAGACATGCTCTTACTTTGTATTTCATGTTTTCTTTTATGTGCATGTCCTATGTTGTGCATTTATTTCTGTTTGTGGTGATGCCTATTTATGAACCCAAAACATGAACTCAACCAATCTGGCCGGCACTAAACATTTGATTTAATTCATTGGTAATAAAAAAGAGGCGATTTTAACCCATTTTTTTAAGCAATCTTTTTTTATTATTTATATATTTAATGAGGGGCTAGGTATTGCGTCTTGTTCACAAAATTTACAAATGGTTTTGACAGAAATGTGAATATTTAAAGGAAACCAAATACTTATACTACAATGTCCCCTCAGTCTCCAGCAGATTTGACACACAAGATCCACGCTGGAGATGAGGTCATCCAGGTCAACCAGCAGACAGTGGTAAGCACTTCTATATATGCACAAGTTCCCTTTCGAAGGGGAACTCAACAATACGTCATCGACGCTTTGGGGAACGCCTCAGGCGTGACAGGTGTCTGAAATCAAATATCAACTCACAGCAATCATGCTGACCGGCGACAGCCCGTGCATCATCAGCTTGAATGATGAGCGCGCAACCTGGATGTATAAAAAGGGCGCCTTGAAACCGTAACAACATCCTTTTCGTCTTCAGGGACTGTTTTGTCTGTCTTTGAATATCCTTTTGAAAATGAAACGCGCAGAGAAGAGGAATACTTTCCGCAAGTGTGCTGACCCGTGTCCCAGATACCTGACACCGGAGGATTCACATGATCTGTGCGTTTTCTGCCTGGGAGAAGAGCACGCACGGGAAGTTCTCGAGGGAGCTTCCTGCGCGAACTGTGAGCGGTTTTCTCTGAAAAACGCTCCGCTCTCGTCTGTCCCACTTCTCGAGGGAAGTGGGCACGGCTTCTGATCCCCACGGTTTCGGTCCCGCGCGGGCTGAGGCTCAGCGACGCTTGAGATCGTGGGGCTCTCAGAGGGAGCTGGCAGATCAGCTGGAGAGGGGCGTTAATATCGCGGATGATCTGTCAGCTGACGAGGGTGAGTTGCAGGTCGATGTAGACGTTCTGTCTCTTTCTGACGGATCTGCAACTGGTTCTCTTCGGGCCGGGCAGGAGTTGGCTGCTGATGAGGTTAGTTTTGTTGAGACTGAACCATCTCAGCCCTCTTGCCCAGTGTACGCTGAGTTGGTGGACGTTATGGGGCGCGCCACCAACAGACTGCAGCTTCAGTGGAGGCGCGTTCGGGAGGAACCTACTCGTGGTATTTTGGACGATCGGTTCCTCCCCACCCGTAAGCCACCGGCTCGGACGAGCCTTCCATTCCTTCCCGATCTCCACTCTGAGATTGAGAAGGCATGGAAGAACCCGTTCTCTGCGCGTCTCTTTCTTCATCAGCGGGCTAGTTTCGCTGCTGTGGAGGGGGCCGCAGAGCACGGGTATGTGTCGATGCCGCCAGTGGACGAGACGTTAGCCAACTATCTCGCCTCTGGTCGGTCATCGTCACTGGGAGCTCCGTCCCTGCCATCTAAGCCGCTCAAGACAACATCACGCTTGAATGGCAGGGCGTACACGGCAGCAGGTCAGGCAGGTGCGGTTCTGCACACCCTCGCGGTCCTTCAGGCTTACCAGGCCGACCTGCTGCGGGACCTCGATCAGGGGGCCGGCTTGTCCCCTGACGCGGTCGCAGAGCTGCGCCGCACCACGGATTTGGCTCTCCGGGCCACCAAGCAGTCAGCTGTTTCCATCGGTCGTTCGATGGCGGCTATGGTGGCCACGGAGAGGCATCTGTGGCTCAACCAGGCTGACATCGGGGAGAAAGAAAAAACCTTTCTCCTTGATTCGCCGGTTTCGCCTTCCGAGCTTTTTGGACCCTCCGTCGAGACGGTGGTCGATAAGTTCAGGGAGGCGAGGGCGCGCTCTGCGGCGTTTAAGAGCTGTATACCGCGGAGGTCCTCGGCCCAGCCCAGGCAGGCGGGAGGGCCTGGTCCGTCGTGGTCTGAGGATCACAGACAGACTCAGAGGGCCAGTGTCGCTTCCCGTGCACCCCCCTCCTCCGGCGAGAGGGAGCAGGGCGCGCAGGAGGCGTAACTCCCGCGGGGAGGCAGGATCTCAGGGATGTGATCCAGAGGAAACATTCTCAGACGGAACGTTGAGAACATAACATCCCTGGGTCTTGTCTCCTAAACACCATCACTCCCAGGCTCCTCCTACATCAGGCCTGGGGCGGGGCCAATGATGAATTCAAGAATTTTCTGATGGCCCGCTTCAGCTTGGGTGATAGGAGCGCCTTCCCTGAAAAAGAGGCTACTGAGTCCTGGCGTGCTTCATTCCGCACGCTTCAGGTGTTGTTGAGTGAAAATGTTTTGTGCACTATAACATTTCTTCTCTTCTTTTTCAGAACTCGTCTCCTGTACAGAGCCTGGGACATGTTTTTGTAACCAAACAAAAGGTATGTAAAAATTATAAGCTGAGCTTCCCCCACACACTGTGGTTGCCAGGTTACAGGCCTCACCAGGCCTTCCTGGTTATGAGCATCCACATGTCAGGTTACAGGCCTCATACGGCCTTCCTGAATGTGGGCTCCCACATATTGTGGTTATCAGGTTACAGGCCTCACCCGGCCTTCCTGGTTATGAACCCCCACACACTGTGGTCGCCAGGTTACAGGCCTCACCAGGCCTTCCTGGTTATGAGTTTCCACATGTCAGGTTACAGGCCTCACCCGGCCTTCCTGAAAGTGAGTTCCCACATACTGTGGTCACCAGGTTTCAGGTCCCACAGGCCTTCCTGAGTATGAGCTCCCACATTTAGTGGTCACTAGGCTTCAGGCCTCCTAGAATCGGCCTTCCTGGTTATGAGTTTTCACATGTCAGGTTGCAGGCTTCACCAAGCCTTCCTGAGTGTGAACTCCCACTTACTGTGGTCGTTGGTGTATAGGCCTCACTGGTTGTGAGCTATATCCACATGTCAGGTCGCAGGCCTCATCAGGCCTTCCTGAATGTGAGCTCCCACGCATTGTGACTATCAGGTTACAGGCCTCATCTGGCCTTCCTGATCATGGGTTCCCACATGCTGTGGTTGCTAGGTTACAGGCCTCACCGGCCTTCCTGGTTACGAGCTCCCACATTCTATGGTCGTCAGGTCACAGGCCTCACTAGGCCTTCCTGAATATAGAGTGATGAAGTACATGCACCTCAACTTCATTAAACCCATGCTTATGGTAAGTCACACGACTGAACATCTTGTGTACTTTCTAAAATCCATTGTTTATGGTAAGGGTCATGCGCTGTATGCTTCGGTCCCTTTTTTACATGACTCAGACTCCGGCTCTCCACCTTGGGTCTCTCTCTAGATGTGTCTTCTGTCACAATGTATTATGACAGGCACCTTACTTTCAAGCTATCTCCCACATTCTGTGGTTACAGGCCTCATTAGGCCTTTCTGAAGGTAGCCCCACATTGTGTGGCTGTCAGGTTATAGGCCTCTCCGGCCTTCCTGAATATGAGCTCCCACTTTCTGTGGTCACCAGGTTTTAGGCCTCACAGGCCTTCCTGAGTATGAGCTCCCCACATACTGTGGTTGCCAGGTTAGAGGCCTCACCAGGCCTTCCTGGATTCAGAATGGCTAAGCACACGCACTTTCGTTTCGTGTACTTTCTAAAAATCCATATTTATGGTAAGGGTTATGCGCTGTCCGCTTCATTCCCTTTTTTACATGACTTAGACTCCGGTTCTCCACCTTGGGTCTCACTCTAGATGCGTCTTCTGTCACAATGTATTATGACAGGCGCCTCATTTTCAAGCTATCTCCCACATTCTGTGGTTACAGGCCTCATTAGGCCTTTCTGAAGGTAGCCCCACATGGGGTGGCTGTCAGGTTATAGGCCTCTCCGGCCTTCCTGAATATGAGCTCCCACTTTCTGTGGTCGCCAGGTTTTAAGCCTCACAGGCCTTCCTGAGTATGAGCTCCCACATACTGTGGTTGCCAGGTTAGAGGCCTCACCAGGCCCTTCCTGGATTCGGGATGGCTAAGTACACGCACTTTCGTTTCGTGTACTTTCTAAAAAATCCATTTTTTAGGGTTATGCGCTGCCCGCTTCATTCCCTTTCTTACATGACTCAGACTCCGGTTCTCCACCTTGGGTCTCACTCTAGATGCGTCTTCTGTCACAATGTATTATGACAGGCGCCTCATTTTCAAAGCTATCTCCCACGTTCTGTGGTTACAGGCCTCATTAGGCCTTTCTGAAGGTAGCCCCACATTGTGTGACTGTTAGGTTACAGGCC
>JARPMJ010009655.1:0-25042 GCA_033366665.1 Phoxinus dragarum
TTTATTAAAAGTATACTTAAATATATATTTATTACCAATGTACTACTAGTATATTTTTTATAAATATATTAAAATGCAATTCAATGTATTTTAAATGCACTTTAAATAAGCATGTTGGAAATACAAATGTATTAAAAAACATACTATTTAAATTTTAAATATATTTTTAATACATTTAATACTACGTCTTTTTCACCTGGGTCGCTTAACTACAATTTTAGTTCAAATCAAACATATTTTCTTTTTTTTAACCAATTTATCAGGATCATAGTTTTATTACTTTTATGATTTTACTAGTCAGAAAAGTCATTTATATTACAGCAAAAGAGAGCTTAAATTAAGCTTAAAATAACCGCAGGCTTATGTTTCCTACCATTTTACTATGGTTGCAAACCATTTTACAATCTATTATTTCAGAACACACACTGAGCAGCAAACCTTGGTTCACGTCGGTGAGACACAATCAGAGTGTTTCATTGTTATAACTGAGTACACTTTTAATTGCAGAGAATAGCTCTACAGACGTCCCTCCTGAGAGCATCTATTACGATGAAAACACTCACTGTTTTTGAATGTGAAAGAACAGTAAAAGAATCAAACATCCACAGTGAGGGTTTTTATTAAAGAGGCAGATTTAAGGAAAGGGAGATGGATTTAGACTTTTTTTTGAACTATCATTTCTAAAAAGCAATATTCTTACCTAAGCAAATATTATAGATTTCTTACCGGTACAGATGGCATGAGAGGGTGCACTTGATGAGGCAGGTTTAGGCTTGCGTTTCCCACTGACAGTCTGAGTATTGATCTCATGTCTCATCCCACTGAGATCAAAGAACAGACTTTGGCTCCCTCATTAATCTGTTTCAGCTCTCTCAAGACTGACTGCATCTTAAGGACACCACAGGGATGTCAGTTTGGTGCTGTTTTATTGGCATGATAAATAAGCAGTGTGTCACTCTACTTCTCTCCCAGATATCACAGTCAATCTGCCTAAAATGAGGGGCATTACATTTTACAGACACCTGGAATTAGGGATCCAAGCAATAGCGATAACATGAAGACATTAAAGGGCACCTATTATGACATTTAAAATGTTCCTAATGTTGTTTAGGGAGTCCCCAACAACAGTTTTACGTGCATGCAATGTCAAAAAACACTTTTGTTTTCGTATAATATGCATTTATTTTTACCTGATTTGCTCACCGACTCCCAAATGATTCGTTCAACGACTCATTTTTTCCAAACCCCTCCTTTGCGCGACGCTAATCTGCGTTGATTGGTCAGATGACCCAGCAGTGTTTACAGAGATAATACTTATTGTTTAACACGGAGTACAATGATGCTTTTATCAATTAAATCGTGTTATAATAATGAGTATAGTCCACTGCTTTGTAGTTTGTAGTAAAAAACTAAAAATAAGATAAAGAATTTAATGTTACGTTAGCGAGCATAGCCCAGAGCTCATATTGTAAAAGCACAATCAGTCTTTGTTTGCATTAGCCCAATGCAACATAACGTTTTTACAAAAAAAAAAAAATGCAGTTACGTTACTACGAGGTATTATTCTATTCTTTAAGACAACTCCGAAAACAACGACAAACACTTCACATTTCTCAATACATTGCCATTGAAGACCTAGAAGCTAAAAGGTGCTTACACAACAAACAAAATAATTATTAAGCATGCTACATAAAACATAAAAGCAACAATTATTAATAACACTTACAGGTTGTGATACGGAGGAGGAAGCTGATGCAAATACACTTGGAACTGAACCTTCCTTCAATATCAGCTGGCTCGCGAATCCAAGTTTGATTGCATTTAAAAAGCAATCGTCTTCAAAATGGCGCGAACAAAGCACAAGGCTCGGACTATACTTCTGTGGTATAGTTATATGAATTGTAGCCACTTAGTCTTCAAATGCTCCTCCTTGGGCAGATGAAAATTGTCTTTACTGTCTCATTTGATCAGTTTAAAGAATAAAATAATTTATTTATTTCATAAAATAAATATCTTACTGATCTATTCAGAGACTGCAGACTTTAGTGTTCTTAAAACATTTAATAATTAATAACAATAATAATAATAATTTGTCACATTTTATATAGCGGTTTTCTCTGCAATAATAGCGCTTTACATATAAGTTAAAATGTATTTATTTTAATTCTGTTGATCTGATTGAATTCATGTTTAAACAGAAAACAAAAGTCATACTATACAATAATCAACACTTATGAAACATTTGAGCATTGATTGATATTCCAGTATACTGTACTAATGCATGGTGTGATTGATACATAAACATTGTTATCTTTTCTTAATCTGTGCATTACTCTAAAACTCAGGTCAGTATACAGGATTACATAAAGAATGTTTTGATGCAGTAACGCTTGCCTGCTCTCCAGAGCATTTGTGTTCAGAGCTGCAGGCTCTTCTCAAGGTGTAATGGAGGTGTAAGTCTGTTTCCCCTGTAACAGCTGGGTCACTGCTGCAAAAAAAAAAAAAACACATTCCCCACACTCCTGTAAACGGCAGGTTCTGGGGCACAGCTACAAATGCTGACACAATGCTACTGCACCAATAGCAACTTGGCTACAAGGCACTCAGTGTTAGCTCAAAAACCGTGAGCATTCAGCTTCAGGGCTTAAGAGGTTGTGCTGAGTTCAACAATAGGGACTTTTATTTTTCTTCTAAGGTATACACTGTACATCAGTGGTTTTCAAACTTTTTCGAGAGCGACCCTTTTTTTTTAAATAGGCCTATTCTTAAGCCAAGCATACAGAATACAATGGGGCTAAAGGCACATTTGACTTTATTCTCATTTAAAATCGCTCAGTTGTGCACAGCTGGCACAAAAATTCTTACTTTTCGCACTTTTCTTAACAACCGCTTTTGATGATGCACAAGAACTGGCTGATCCTTGATGCGAGCGCAACGCGAAGTTGATTCTGCACTCTTTTGATCTAGCTATACAGGGATGCTAATTAACCGGTTAACCAACCGATCGTAATAATTTTAACCAATTAATAGCCCACTATCGTTTGCTGTATGCTTAAGAAAAGAATACACAAAAAATATTCCACAACAAATCCTTTAAATTTAATGATATTCAGAACAGAACAAGAATAAAAAAATATCTATAAATATCTATATCTCCTGTAGTGTACATGAAAGTGAACATCCTGTGAAGACCTGATCTACTATGCTTTCCTGTACTGGTGGGTTTTGTTTAAGATGACCCCTTAATTTATTGATGTGTCGCTTGTGGAATAGCCGCCACTGGTGCCATTCTCGACTTGCAATATTGCAATCAATAGTGGTTGCGGGCTGTTGAATTGTGTCCATGAATCTTTCAGCTGTGGCAGTTATGATTGGTTAGAGAGTGACAGTAGACTTCCTGCCCTGTGACATGTATAGGAATGGATGTTCTCTTTGACCGTGCAAATAGAATTTGCTTTGCACTTTCATCTGGTGACACTGTTTCCACTCTGAGACTGGTAATGGACCAACGGGACTAATTTATCATTTTCATTTGTTGTACATAAACCGTCCTGCTCTAAATTGATGTAGTCTTTGCCGTTTATAACCCTGAATGACTTATGCTTTATTTTAACAGACATTCAAGCTATTTAATTTTATTATTAGGGGCGTTAAACAGTTATAATTATTAGGGGCGTTAAGATTGAAAAGAACTTTTTTTGAAGTAAGTCTCTTATGCTCAACAAGTTTGCATTTAAAAATACAATTAAAACAATAATATTGTGAAATGTTATTGCAATTTTAAATAATTGTTTTCTATTATGTTATGATATTTAAAATTTATTTTTTATATGTAATGGAAAAGCTTAATTAAAATATAATAATGTAATATTTTTGTAGAAACACAGTGATACTTTAATTAATTTTTTTTTATGAATAGAAAGTTCAAAAGAACAGCATTTATTTTCAATTATTTTCTTTTTTTTTGTAACAATGTTAAAGTCTTTGCTGTCACTTTTGATCTATTTGAAGCATCCTTGTATTAATGTATTCATTTCTTTTAAATACAACATTCTCTTGATTTATTCAATTAAAAAAATGACTTTTTTTCACTGTAAAAAAGTTGCTGCCTTAAATATTTAAGTACAATCAATCAACCTATATGTTTAAGTAATTTAAACTTAAATTACATTAAACTGACTAAAAAAATTAGTTAACATATTTTGATGAGTTAAAGCAATGTAAAAACATATGTTGTCATAACTTATTGATCAAATGATTTTTTACAGTGTGCACTTAAATACTTTCACTCAACAAGATACCTAGTTGAATACATTTTTTGACACATTCCCTGTACTTGATTCTACTTTCCCTTGCACGTCTACATATTTATCAACAGCATTGCCCTGTATGGGCGGTAAAGCATCGCTATTGGTTGTCATACATCGCTGCTCCTATAGCATTATGGACTGACATTCCCTCTTGTTCCCAGGGTGTTCTGAATGCTGCCTAAAATGTCTGAGTGGGATACCCTACGCCTCTCTGATCGCGACCATCCTGCTGTATGCCGGGGTGGCGCTCTTCTGTGGCTGTGGTCATGAGGCTCTCTCTGGAACCGTCACCATCCTGCAGACCTACTTTGATGTTGTCCGGTCGCCTGTTGATGCCCTGGACGTCTTCACCATGTGAGTGCCACATGTACCAACGTCATAATAAAAAAACGTCATAATAAAAAAGAACATTTGCTGCCTGTTGAGCTCAATTTCGGTGGCATTTTTTTAGTTGTGCCCTACTTCAAATGCACATGACTTCAATTCAGTTTCTTTCACCAGTGCTTCTCAATAATGTAGTGGTAACTGACATTATTGCTTGTCTATTGCAAATAACCCAGGCTCATTTGAATTAACATTTAACTTCATATGACATTTTACTTCATGCACGTCCTGATTTTGCCGAGTTTGACACGTACATATTCTACAACATTTTTTTTTTTTTTCAGACCAGAACAACATTCTGGTCTGAAAAATCAGTCCTAACTATATCCATAACCCTTAACCTAACCCTACCCATAAATTATCCCTAAAATCAGAGGCAAATTATATGTGAATAACACCGATGTAGAAGCACCTAACCATGGTTGTAAGCCTAAACTTGACATAAACTCTAAACTTGTCCCTCAAATCTGATTGGTTGATTGTAATGTTGTTCCAGGATCAACACAGATATTGATCCAGGAATATGTTGTACCTGGTGAATCAGCTTGTGCTGACTTCGTTCATTGTCTATTTGTGGTTTATTGGTTAACTCTACCATTAAAAACATACTTGTTGCATACACCTTATTCAAGTTTGTTCAACAGCGACAATACAGAATAATTAAATCTAGAGTTAGTAAAGAAAATAGCTTGTTTTACCACACTCTAACAGTGACATACGCACAAACTTTTGCCAAGCCTGATTTTTCTGAGCTACCATGTTAGGTTTTGGCATCAGTCCCAGTCAGAGAATTAGGCGTTCTGAAATCACACCAGATCAACCGAGCACACCTGCTCACCGGAACTCCACTGGTGGGAAGGAGAGCAGGATGGAAGGAGAGAACAAGAGAAAGGAGTGGGCGGAGGAAGGAATAATGGTGTGGAGCGGTGTTAGGCTTTGGAATAAGTAAACCAGACAGATATATGTTTGTTTTTAATTTGATTGAATGTACATACAAACCAATCTGTGGATTAGGATGCCACCATTATGCCCTCTATTGTCATTGAATTACTTTTGTATGCAAGATAAGCACTGAGACTGTATTCATTAAAAGGCACTAATTATTTTTCGTTTTGATTCCTCAGGATTGACATCTTTAAGTATGTGATCTATGGAGTGGCAGCAGCCTTTTTCGTCTATGGTATTCTACTGATGGTGGAGGGATTTTTCACCACTGGTGCAATCCGGGACCTTTATGGGGACTTTAAGATCACCACCTGCGGGCGCTGTGTCAGTGCTTGGGTAAGATCAACCACCCAAACAACTACTGTAATGTATGACGACCAAGAGACCATGTTAAATAATATGATGCAAAAGCATTGATCTCGGAACTGTGATTTTCTAAATTATAAGTTTTGCTTATTTAAAAAAAAATTCACACTAAAGGAAAGCACATGCTTCAAGTGAAATGAGGCATCAAAGCATATTATTGTATAGTCGAAAAGAAGGGTTTTTACTGAATTATAAAAAATAAATCTGATATAAATCTGATTCGAATAACAGAAAACTTTCAGATGGCTCATAAGGTCACCACTATGCATCCCTAATTTTATGAGTTACAAATATGGTGTGAAAATGGTGTAATCAAGGAGCACATATATCTCTTTCTTTCTTCTTCAGTTCATCATGCTTACTTATATCTTCATGTTGGCTTGGCTGGGAGTTACAGCCTTCACCTCTCTGCCAGTCTTCATGTATTTCAACATCTGGAACACCTGTCAGAACAACACTCTGGTGTACAATACTAATCTTTGCTTCGACCTGCGTCAGTTTGGTGCGTAGCTCATTTCAACACTATCAGATGAGAAATGTTTCCTATAATTTCCTGTAATATGGTGGTGTCAACTAAATACTTAAAACTAAGTATTAAAAACTAAATACTTTAAAAATAAAATATGGATCTATGGATTGCTGATATTTTCTAGTATAGTCATATTAAAGTGCTTCTGGATCACTATGTGAATAAGTTAGCAGTGAATGCCAAGTCTAGCTGGCTGTAGGGCTGTAACTGCCGGAGATGACTTCAAACTACCTTTCTCAATCAGGTTTATGTTTTTGTGTTGCCGTTTATTTACGTGTTAGTGCAGAAGCTACTGAATGTTGCAGGCTTCATGCATTATCCAGACTTCCAAGGGCAGAGAATATTGGAAAATAAATCACAACAGCTAAACAAAAGAATGCATATATAAACAGTATTATGATATCATTAAACACTCTTTTTACACATTACAGAAATCCATTGTGTACCAATACTGCTGGGAGCACCATTATGACATTTAATTGTAATACAGCCATTTATTAATAGGATTGGGACATCAATGATAGTTATTTTCTAGTTAAATCACCACTATATCTGTGGTGTATCCCATCGGTCATCATGATTTTGCCAAGACATGTTCCTGCAACAACATTCCAATCCGTAAATTTAGTCCTGACCCTATCCTTATCCCTAAACCTAACCATATACATAACTTATCCCTAAAATCAGAGGGAAATGGTAGGTGAATTACACCAATGTAGAAGCACCTGACCCTGGTTTGTAAGCTTAAACTTGACATAAGCTCATGGATTATATTTGTCCATCAAATCTGATTGACTGATTGGAATGTTGATCCAGTAACATGTTGTACTTGGTGACATCACATTCACCTACACGTTCATGACATAATGAAACCCATTATGGAAAAGTTAAAAATGACCTAACCATGACTTAGCACAATTTAGCCAAATCTAATCGTCATTTATGCATGTTTTATTTTTTTTTGCATTTTTAATAAGCACATATCAACTCCCTAATAGTCTGATGTTAACACAACTCACTTAATTTGAATTGCAGGAATTGTGTCCACTGGTGAGGAGAAAAAACTCTGCACTGCATCTGAGAACTTCATCAAGATGTGTGAATCTAATGAGGTCAGTCGGCAGTTCTTTATCCTGACTGATGGCCTTCATCTTCTTCTGAATTCAATCCGCCATTACAGTCAGCAACCTATGGCATAAAAGAAGGGTGGGGAGTGAGAGAGAGAGAATATGAATAAATTGTAAACCTTTCCGTGCTTTTAAGTCTGAAGACACACAGTGCAGCGGGGATTCCTCCATATAAATATGTCATTCTTAAATAATATAAAAATTTATTAGCAAGATTGCGCAGCTCCTTTTATGGACTGTGTCACAAGTTATATGGGAGTGGATGTCATGTTTTCACAATATTATTAGAGATTACAGGCATTTATAAGATCTGTTTAAAGGTCAGTGTTGACATCTGCTGCCCTGGAAAAATTAAGTAGAAAATAAAATGAATGTGCATAGTAAAGATGTCACGATAGATTGAGGTTATCATTTTAAATAGTTTTAGAGATGTAGATTTATTTGCATTTTGCTGGTGTAGACATTTTTTACAGTTAATTACATTTCAAGAAACGGCAAGTAACACATTGAATTAAACATTACATTCTGTCAGAAAGACTGAAATAGTATATTTTCCTGTAAAATGCATTCCAATAAACTTTGTTTAATTTACAACTTCGAAAAATATTTTTTTACAGTGTTCATGGTAATAGTTCAGAAAACCATCCACGTTTTCTCCTCTTCAGAGTCTTTTTTTGTCTCTTTCTTCAGCTGGATCTGACGTTCCACTTGTTCGTCTGTGCACTTGCGGGGGCTGGAGCAGCCGTTATCGCCATGGTGAGCTTTTCCACTGCGTTCTTTCTCGCTAGCTTTTTACCTTTCTTTGTTACTCCGTTTCTACATTGTATAAATTCCCATTGAATCTACATTTCCTTTCAGGGGCAATAACATTCAATATAGATTGATTCATGAGTTTCATTAATTCGTTGACTCCAGTGACACCTGCGAGATGGGTAATATGACATCTAAGCAAGTATGTTAGAAACCAGAATCATGAAATAATGTGTGAGTTTGTCTAAAATGCAATAGACATTTAAGGCCTTTTGTAAAATAGTGAGTGAGCAAAGAGAGAAGGAGACAGAAAGAGAGGTAGAGAAACGCTCATCATTGAAAATGCAGGAGGTGTTGTTGCCATGGAAACAGAAGAGGAGAGGGAAGGAAGGAGAGAAGCTTGTTTGGAACAGCGATAAGTGATTGTGAGACACCATTTTCTGCCCATTGGTTTGAACCTTAGAAAGCCATTTTCATTAGTTAATAATATAAGGGCTTATGTAGAAGGTAAATAGAATAGCATCAAATTAATTTAAGGCAGACTGTCAATACACTGTGTCTACCTTAGTTTTTTGCCAAGTACTGTGCTTTTGTCTTCTGCCTTAGCTTATCTGAAAAGCACAATGCATTTGTTTTCTGGAAAGGCAACAGTCTGGCCTCATTTATATGAGTTAATTGCATTCCACATGGTTTGCAAATGAGAAAACAGCTTGGACATTATGTACTTAGAAACAAAGAGTCTACAGAATTGGATCATAATTTGTGCTCTTTTGATTATATAATTACATCATACCTTTCAGAGAATATTGCTGCATACTCGCAGCTTGCTGATTTGTGCAGCAATGATGCCACCCATTGGTGTATAGAGGAATTTCAGCAAAATTATAATTGGAGTGTCTCATTTTTCCTTTTGTGGCATTGCAACGCAACTGGAGGAGCCATTTTTGTTCTGAAAATGCATTAATTATACCACGATTTTTGGAACCATCCACATTTAAATGGATAGTTCAGTTTGAAATTCTGGCATCATTTATTCACTCTGTTCCCTTTTTTTTCACATCTGAGATGTTTGGCAGCACTTTTCTTCCATACAATGAATGTAAATTGTGACTAAAGGCTCGCAAATTGACAAAAATGCACCCTAAAATGCATCATAAGTCTTTTCCCTCTGAAGTAGCATTCAAATCTCATGAGGATTAACTCATTTAACTCACTTTACAAGTGCACATATTCAAAATTAGTTACAAGACACAGAAGAACCAATGATGTTTGCCATCACTGATGTGCATATTTGAATATACAAGAATGTGAATAAGATTTTTAAGATTATCACTCAATAATAGCCCCTTTCACACAGAGCGTTGATCCCAGTGCCATAGAATTGCTAGAGCGCCTTATGTGTGAACACAAGCCTAGTAGTAACATGGGATCAGTTCCGGAAAGCACCCTGTGTGAACCAAAGGCAGGACCAATGTCGTAAGGGGTGTCTCATGTGTCTTTATGGGATGTGAGTGAACGCATTCACAGATTCCAGAAAATCACTGGCAGTGTGAATGAACCAAAATCAAACAATCCCGGGACACATTATCAGTGCATTTTCCAGAATCTCTGTGAGAAAGGGACTAATGTCATATGGCTTAAGAAGATGGATTTTTTTAATGATGCTTTTGGAACTTGACAGCCCTTGCTCACCATTCACATTCACTGCACTTTCAGTGTAAATTAAACATCTCCTCTTTTCCACAGAAGAAATAATATCATACAGGTTTGGAACGACATGAGGGTGAAAAGGAGTAATCTTCTTCCTTTTTTTCTTTTTTTAATGATCTGGCTACTGTCATAGGTGGCGGCAGTGTCTGTCCTCATCCGTAACAATGTCATTCTGACGTCTAAGAACACGGGAAGGTACTGCACGCGTTTCTGAAGCCAGCTCCGGTCTGGGGTGTCCCTTCCCACCTCCCGACACACTCTCTGTCCACCAAGGACCCCACCACCGTCGCCTACGGCAGCAAGTTTCATAATGACGTCCCATAATTGGCTTGATTAAAATGACACCCAGGCCCTTCCATTTTGCATAATCGTTTCAGTTCCTGTCCTCCTCCCACCTCCCCACCATAACCAGCTGCGTAGCCCCAAGTTAACCCAACAGTTACAAGTGATAACATGTGTAAGCAAACAATCTAACTTGGCTTGTATTCAGCTGGGACTGGTTGCCGCTTTGCCTGACATGGGATATAACAGATCTGGTTGATCTCCAGTCTAAACTGGGGCACTAAACGGCGTCCCTGTCTTCTCCAGAGTAATTCTTTGACCTTTTTTGGGGGGGTGTATATAATGGTCATCAGCACTAACACTAACCCTCCCCTCTAACCACTGTGTTGCTGTAGGTGCACTACCTGATGGTGCTGTCGGCTAACTGGGCTTACGTGAAGGACGCCTGCCGGATGCAGAAATACGAGGATATCAAGTCCAAGGAGGAGCAGGAGCTTCATGATATCCACTCTACTCGCTCTAAAGAGCGTTTGAATGCATACACATAAAGCACGCGGTCATGCGCACACATATAAATATGTATACACACACACATACACAAGCATGCCGTTCCCTTCCCTGAAGACACATATATAAACTAAACTTAACTAAGTCTAATGTCCATGGTTTCCAGGGGAGAGGAGTGGGATGGGATTGGGGAGGCAAATAAATGTAACACTTGCTATGTACGGGTGTGACCCAGAATGTTGGTCTAGGGGCGTGCTTATCGTCTCAATGGCAACGTCTCTGACTACCCAGGATTTAGATTTAGTTTCTTTGTCCTTTCATTTCTCCTCTACCTCCCTTTTCTTTTGATGTGTTGGAGAGCACATCCTGATAAACACACCAAGCTGAGTGACTTCTCTTTTGTACCACATACTTTTATGTCTCATTGGGTCTTGTTAGGGGTTTTGGGTTTAGCCAAAGGGATTACAAGCACACTTTTCACATTTTTGTATTACACACCGATGATTTACGGTCTTCAAGCTCACCCTATAAATGGCTAGTCATGATTTAGATTCACCGACTTTTTAAAAACCAAAATGTGACCAAACTTGTAATTTATGATTTACAGGTTAAATCGCTCAAGCTGCCACACTTACAGCAGCAACAGCACAAAAAATGTACAGATTCTTTTTCCAACAAATTCTGTTTTGGAGTGCCAGGGATTTCAAAAAAGTACCTTAAAGTGACTTTTACTGCTATATTGTAGCTTGGCCTAACTGTATATGCTAGCTGTGCGCAGTATTAATGGAAGGTGTGACACTGGTGCTTAGTAAACGCTTGTTAAGCTTTGACAAAGATGGCTGCTGATTGGGAAAGAAGGACCACGAAAGAACGTCTCAAATCAGCTAGAGCGGTCATATAGGATTTGCCTTGGGAGACTCTATGGATATTTGTTTTCTCTCATTCATTGCAAGCCATACTCTCACATGCGAATAACATTTTCAGGTGTTTTATTGCTTAGTTTTAGCTTTAACTTTTAATAGCAAGTAATCAAATGGAAACACTTTTTTGGTCATTCCTCAGAACTGTATGTATCTCTTTAAGTGTAAACACATGTCATGTCAATTTCTAAAATACATCTCGCCAGTCAGTGTTACAGTAGGTGATATTCTTGAGATTGTCGTTCATATCAGAGAAGTATAAATCTAAATGGAAAAGTTGATTGCAACGACTATGCCAAACACTGTGGAAGGCTAAATAAACAAGGTAACATTCAAATGTGTTTTGAATAAACAAGAAAGATATGGGTGTACAGGCATGTATAACGCCAAACTCAGTGTTTTGGCTTGGTCTTGCCGACTTCAGTTGCCCTACTTTTGCAGTAAAGTACTTTTGTGAGTGTCTCAAAAAACAAAACAAAAAAAAGCTAGTTTTTGTGCACTTATGGGCCATCGTGAGTTTTTTGGTGTAAGTGCATTTGGAATCAGCGCAGAGTCCCTGTACTCTTACTAGTCATGCAGTTGTTGTTTTTTTAACCACAAAAGAAACTTGTAGTAGGTAAAAAAAAAAACGTAAATATAGTTGTTATTTGTGGCATGGTTATGCATCTAATGGTAATAGTTTTAACTAACTCAAAAAGAAAAAAAAAGTCCTTTATTTTGATTTTTACACTTATGACTGACTGTCTTGCTGGGGTCAACTATATTTTTTTCTAAATGTGCAGTATTACAGTTGCTACGCTAACAATATTAAGCTAAATATCTTATTAGGTTGTAGTGTTTGAGTTTTGTCCTTTCAAGTTTGTGATGATTTTCCAAACCATGTCTTAAACCTATACTTGTTATGATGTTGCGTATCCAGTATTACCCTGACATTGCTTTCAGCTTTATCCACATACTGTACTAGTTTTTTGTACTTTCACTGAGAATGCTTTGTAGCAGGCAGTAAAATTAACTGGTTTTGTACATAAATGTGCCAACAGCTTGACAGTGGCTTTTTTCTTTTCAAACTGTAGAAACAAACTTGCTTGCGTAAATAAAGACACTTGTGTACTTGTTTATATTGTTCATGTTTATCGTGTGTGTTTGAGATTTGGTTTATTTGGAGGTCATGTGAGTGACCTTTTAAAGCCTGTTAATCTTGCTTAGTACAATACAACCCATAGTTTTAAATGCATTTCTTTAAAAACAACATGAGGAAATACTGACATAGCATGCTTACAGGGAACAAAGTCTGAGAACAAGCTTAACAACAGGCAAGTTAATTTTAACCCAACCTAAATTGTTATTCAATTTAGTACATAATCCCCCGGTTTCACAGACAAGGCTTAAAGAGATAGTTCACCCAAAAATGAAAATTAGCCTATTATTTTCTCACCTTGAAGCCATCCTATAGGTGTTTAAGACATTATTCTTTCAGAAGAATACAATCTGAGTTATATAAAAAAATGCCCTGGCTCTTCCAAGCTTTATAATGGGAGTGAATGGGTATATATCTTTGGAAGTCCATCAAAGTGCATCCAATCATGATTAAAGCTCCACGCAGCTCCAGGGGTTAATAAAGGTCCTCTGAAGTGAAGCGATGCGTTAGTGAAAGAAACATAATTATCCATATTTAAAACTTTATCGACTAAAATAACTAGCTTTCGGTAGACGGCCGTCGCATCAATTTACGCCAAAAGAGTAACCCTTGAACTTGATGCACAACGTAATAACGAACGCGGTTGCCCAGCCCTGGGGTGCGTTTCCCAAAAAGCATCGTTGGCTAACTATGATCACAATTTACATTGAACTCTATTGATAAACACGGAACTTGCGACCAGGGTCGGCTTTGGGAAACACACCCCTGTTTGTTTGAACCGCGAGAGGCATCAAAGCTCACGCTACTCCTACATCCTACGTCATACATCGTCAACCCTTACGAAAAAGAAGTTTATTCAAGTGTTCTATTAATATACTTCTTTTAAACTAAAAATAAGAAATTATACTTTCAGTCTACATATAAACATCTCAAAAATGTCCTTTGTGTACTTCTCAGAAATATACCTCAAATTACTCTTAAGTGTACTTGACTTATACTGAGAGAAAAGCAAGTATATTTGGCCTGTACTTGTACTCAATATGTTGATCAAGAAAATATATACTTAAAAGTAACTAAGTATTCAAAGTATACTTGGCTTGTATTTGTGTTAACTCTTTTGAGCGATTAGCCTATTAAATATACTTTTTTACAGTTTTTCATACAGTCAGACTTACATTGTTTGAAAATATTGATTAGAATAATGATATAAAACAGATACGTTTCTAATTCTGCGTACCTATTTTTTTGTGTAGGCTAGTCCACTGAAAGTGTACATAGGAATTTGCTTTAAAGGGGTGGTAAAATGCCCTTTTCACAAGATAAATCTCTGATGTCCCCAGAGTGTGTGTGTGAAGTTTTAGCTCAAAACATCTCACAGATATTTGTAGCATGTTAAAGTTGTCACTTTTTGAGGGTTAGCAAAAACGCACTGTTTTGTGTCTGGCCCTTTTATCAATAAATGACAGACCAAACCGTAACTCCTTTTTTTCTATGCACAAACTTCTGTAGCACCATCGCCAGATGTTGATAGATAAAGCATACATGTTCTATTTTGTTGACTTATGGCAGGACTAAAAGGTTTCTTGACATTTTTGCTAAACTCAGACGAAACACAGGTTTTGTGATTTACTGCATTCCATAGTGTCTTCCCTTCTTTTTCAACACATTAACGTTTGCTGAAAGCTTTTAGCTGATTCTGTGCTTAGATAAGAGAAGTATCCTGGGTTTTTAATTTGATTTAACGTGGGGTGAGGACGTACACCCCGCGTCTGTTTTATTTCACAGGGACGCCCCGCAGGGAAAGCCCCTTTCATGTATTGTTCTAAAAACCAAACGCACAAACACAGACATATGTTTTACACCGTGTGAGGTTAAATCAGGTCACACACTATCTCGCACGTCCCTCACAGACACATACACGCACAGAATTCTAACAGTGAGAATAACGTTGTTTTGTGAGAATGCATCATTCTGTTTGAAACGGCGATTAACAAGCATGCAGAATCTGACGTAGAATGCGCGTTTGCCGGACTAAAACAACCGATAGAAACGCATTATACCTAAAAATCATTATAGTTCGCTGTAACGTTATCTACCAGATAGCAAATTTGGTATGGTTGCAAACCATAAAATTAGACGAATTCGAATCTGTTTTGAGAAACAAATTATTATGCATTATGAAACATTTATTGAAGTGTAGAATAATGTCAGAATAAAACTCCGGCCCCCTCCCCACGCGCGGAATGGGCATACCATCACAGACAAAGAAATCTTGGCGCCAACAGAATCCCCACTTGTGATTGGCTCCCAGACTCAGAATGGGCGTGCTCCGGTTTCATTCATATTTTGGAGACGAGCCAAGAAGCTCAGTTCTCTCTTCTTCACTTCTGCGCTCCAATTCTAGTTTACCACCCTAGTCTCTAGTTCTAGTCTAAACGGCTAGTCTCTCTAACTCTTAGCTTTAACTCAACTTCAAGAGAGCCTTGCTCTCCGTTTACTTTCCGTTTCTAAGACTAAGTCTTTATTTTTATACAAGTTTAAAGCTACTTCCTTGATCCAGCGTGTTAACGAACGAAAGCTTAGCGTTTCCACCCTGCGTCAAGACTACCACGTGACGCCACCCGGAAGCCCGCGAGGTTCCAAAAAGAAACAACACGAGCACCAGACGACTTTTCCAACGACAACACAGTAGGCTAATTCTGATCTGATCTCTGAAACAAAGCTAGTTAAGGTTGTCTGAGCATCCTCTGGTCTCTTGATTATTGAAAAGTATTCCTTAAACTGTGTACTCTCTCTCTCTCTCTCTCTCTCTCTCTCTCTCTCTCTCTCTCCTCTCTCTCTCTCCTCTCTCTCTCTCTCTCTCTCTCTCTCTCTCCATCTCTTGGGGAATCCCGTGTTTTTATATATACACGCTACTTAATCGTTTTATAATCATTTGTTTTGTTTATGCATATTGTTATACTCTTGATCGTGTAACCTACGTACTTTTAAATTGTCTTTTATTAAACTTCATTGTAATCTTCGTCTGAAGTTGTGTTTTATGAATCCACAATCTGAAATCCCTGAAAATTAGATCTTCTATGCTACCTTCTTAAAAACGCTCTACCATACTTTTAAACCTTGCATAGTTTAAATATTTCCGATCCGATCACTTGGGAGGTAAATTCTCTCCATTATGGCCAGATGGATGTGATTGTACTTGCCAAGAGCTAAACGGATCGAAGTGTCGAGGTAAATATTATTCTGTATACGCATTAGTGGTTAAAATCGTAATTCCAAGTACGACTGATTAAAATCATTCCCCTTTCCTGTATGAATTAGTATCACGAGTAAATCGGATGCATATTCATATCGGTTCAAGGCGGTACAAGCCCATATTTAGAACCATTTTAGAGCGTATGCAAATAATATTCATCAAAACCATGATTATTTAATTTCCCATTTGAGTGCTAATTTCCCCAATTTATACTCAAAGTCAGTATTGCTACACTTCTTCAAGTTCAATCTTTCGCCCACAAGTGGGCGTAACCATTAAAGAAACAGAACAGATATTATACACCAGAAAACACAGGAAATATCAAAATTCAAAGAAAGATACAAATATGTTACCTTCAGTTAGTACTTGCAAAATAAACACTCCAAGCAAACAATACTAATATACCAATTATTGAAATATTAAATTGGCTCTTACAATTTCTTTAAAAGCAAATATCTCCCTTTGCTTTGAACTTTGAGCATTATAACTTTGCAGATGTTGTTTATGCTCAATCAGCAACATTAAACACTAACTAAAGTTAGAAAAGTAAAATCATACTCAACCACCCCTTTAATTCTACTTTACTTTTTCCCCCACCATTGACTGAATTTTCCAGCTATCCATGTTTTCACTGTTAAACGGTAGGGGGCGCTATGACACATCTTCTAGAACAAAATCTCCGGATCAAAACACAGGAGCAGAAGAAGTTGAACAAGTGATAGACGATTGCTCACTCAAATGTAAAATAACGTGATCATCAAACATTAAACAGCGTGTAAATCAAAACTGCTTAATGTTACCAAACTAAATGAAGCGTAACCCATGAAGAGAAAATGACTGTGATGCTTTGGGGGTGTTGGACTCGATCTACTCATCTACTCCATCTGTGTTTTGATCATCGTTCTGAATCTGATCAAGGCGATAGTCTTTGACAAAAATGTGATTTTGAAACAACAATTGTTGCCTTTCTTTATTAAACTTACTGACATTCAAGTGTTGATAAAAAAGGATGCATGAAGCTAATCAAATATTTAAAAAATTTGTTAAAGTACAGTTAGAGGTATTTTTCAAGTATAAAAAATTATATCTACATTTGAACAGTAGTATATAGCAAGTGCAAAAATAATATATAAATAAATAGTAAACTATAAGTATAATGTTCAAAAAAACGTACAAGTATACTTAGAGTATACACTAGTTTACTGAAAGTAGGCCTACAGTGTGTACTTTCATTAACTAAAAAATTTACTACTTGTATTAAAATAGTAAACTACTACTATACTTATAAGTTTACTTGTAGTACAGATGCATTACAAATGAGAAACATAGTTGTGTACTTAAAGTTTACTACTGTTAATTAAAATGTACTAAATAATTTACTAAAATACTAAAATTTAGTCGCAAGCAGTATTGAGATAACATTGCTGGTAACTAGTAAGTAAACATTGCTATTAGTATAGGCTACTTACTAAAGTATACTTAAACATATACTTGAACATTACTACTTCATACAATTAACTTAAAGTATAGGCTTACTTCTTTTTCGTAAGCGAAGTGTTACTCTTTTGGCGTAAGCCAACTTGCGTAGGCCGAAGCTAGTTATTTTAGTCGAAAATATTTTTCTGACACGAACGCATCACTTCACTTCAGAAGGCCTTTATTAACCCCCGGAGTCGCGTGGAGCACTTTAATCATGAATGGATGTGATTTGTTGGACTTCCAAAGACATACACCCATTCACACCAATTATCAAGCTTGGAAGAACCAGGACATTTTTTTATATAACTCCGATTGTATTCGTCTGAAAGAAGAAAGTCATATACACCTGACGGCTTCAGGGTGAGTAAATCATGGGCTAATTTACATTTTTGGGTGAACTATCCCTTTAAGCCTAGTCCAAGATTAAAATACATGTTTGAGCTGTTTTTACTGAAAGCAATTTGTACATACTTATCTCAAAATATTGTCTCAAGATGCAAACCAGTATTTATTTATTTTTTAATAGCCCTAAATGAACTAAGGGCTATTCCTGGCTTAGTCTGTGAAACCAGACCTATGATTAATATGCTAGTAATTAATTGAAGGTTAATTTGTAAAGTATATGCAATTATTTAAATGTAATATTCAGTGATTGTTTCAAAGCAGTAAATAGTGTCTCAATATCTCCAGTCAACAGAAAAAAAGGCTAATATGGCACTGAAAAATTAGGTAGGATGACAGGAACCAAAGAATCAGCAGCGGGAGCACCTTCTCTGGCAGGTACTTATCTAAAGAAAATTCCTTATGCCAAATATTCAAAACATGTTTGGTTTTATCTTGCTTTTATTAATTATTACACTTATTTATATATGTATATGGATTATACACCTATTTTTATACATAATCATTAAATAACTACAATTATGAATATTAACTCATGGGTGTAAGGATAGTCCTTGCATGTTAAGTTAAGGTCAAACTGAAAGTTCATGCCATCCAACTCTATATGTGCACATGAATGCAGAAAACAATTCTACAGGTTCAATATAGGTTTTACTGCAAATTTAATATCTGGGACATTTGTCTGAGTGTTCTTCTTACGGCCCACTTCTTATGGGTATTCCAAATTAATAACGAGGGGAAAGAGATATGACATTCTTACTTTATAATCTATCAACACTGAACTGGTGTTCAGGTCTCTCTGTAAAAAGACTGCAGTGCTGTTGCTTGCCAGTAGCTGGCAGTAAAGTTTCTAAAACAAAACCAATTCTTGTGACCCATGGTCTGCAGTAGATTACATTTTATTTCTCTGTTCATGACTGACGTACACAGAAAATCAACATACAAAAATCGAATAACAAAATCTGTTACTTAAGTCTTGAAAAATAACGTTAAATATATTAAGATGTGACAGACATTGTGTTTTTTAAATGACAAATTAGCCAAAGTGGTATGATTGAAATTGAAAATTGTCATCCACATTGCCTCAAACAATCAATGTTATGGTTTTTGCATTGACTGAGCAGGGTTCTGCATACTTGCTTTTCAAGTCTCAGATCAAATATAGGCTACAATAATGTGTCAGTGATGTTCTCACCAAGGAATAGGCTATACTTAAGCTTTGGCACTTTTGAACATTTTAAATGTGTATTCTGTCAATTACATCTGCACACAATTTGTACTTGGCCATACAGCATTACAGATAAGCCAGAAAACATCAAATTGAATGTCTCAGAAATTGCCCCCTCCCATTGCTAATACAATCTGTAATGCAAACCAATTGACTTTCAACTGATAGAAAGCAAAAGTAATGAAGGCTTTTGTGTCTAAACTGCATGGTCTTACATAAGTTCCCAAACTCCACAGTGCCCAATTTAACAGTTGTGAAATCAAATTTTGCACCAATCTAAGAAGGAAAAAGGTATGGAACATTGCCTACTGCAGCAGATTCACAAAATGTGCTCTCACTCTATCTACATGTCTGTGCTTGGACACATGGCAAATTTATTAGCATATACAAACATGCATGAATATCAGGACCACTGAGCCCACTGAGCGTTGCTAGCCATCCTAAATGCATAAAGAGGCTCATAATTGATAGAGTAACTTGAAAATACTGTTCCGTCAGCTTAATAAAGTTATAATAGGCCTCACCTATTTTATCAGAGTGGTTTTGTGGGTCTTTTTGACCCAGTTTAAACTTTAAAAGATTTTCTGCAACTTAATATCAACCTTTTAGCCTGAAACTTCATGACACCCTCCGCAGACGTGGTTTGTCATGATAAAATGCTTTCACTGTCACCATGACTCTATGAACAGAAAATTGTGACTCTTGAACTGTGATTTGTCATTTCGGGCCAAATTGACCCAGACGCAACTATGCTGGATTAATAGTAGTAGCAGCACTTACAGGTTATACTGAGCACTTTAGGAAATTAAAGAAGTCAACAATGTGCACTTGCTTGTCAGACCACCTTTGCTTGACTTCCCATGCACTGAAACTAAAAGCAACGGTTCTCTAACAGAGGCCACACATGTTCTTGAGCAGTGTCCTTTCACTTGAATCCAGCATGTAATATCTGACATAGAGAACAACAACAGCATATTCCTATGTTGCGTTGTGTAAGGGCCATAAACATGAGTGAACGTGTCACTTTCATAAAATGCCTTTGGTGCATGTTTTCTCACTTTGTAACAATAGGCTTCACTCCTATAGCATTAATTTTATGGCAGTTATGACAACAAGAGCAAGAGCAGAAAAAACACTTTTACTGCAGGACAGGTCATCCTTTCCTTAAACAAATCTCAATAAACGTAATAATTGCATATGAAATCGCTGAGGTACTACATTTAAGAATTTCCGATAAAGAAAAATGTCCAAATGTGCGTTTTTTTTGTGTGTGGTTAATATGTCAGTAGACTTGTACTTATTACGACACCTAGTGGTGTGGATGCTGCATAAAACAAAAACAATTAAAGGAACACTCCGACTTTTGGGGACTTTAGCCTATTCAACTTATCCCCAGAGTTAGATAAGTCCATACATACCTTTTTCATCTCCGTGCGTGCTATAAGTCTGTTTGACGCACCCACCGCTAGCCTAGCTTAGCACAAAGACTGGATGTAAATGGTTGCAGCTAGCATACTAATCCAAATAAGTGACAAAATAACGCAAACATTTTCCTATTTATATGTTGTGATTTGTATCACAGAGTGTACAAAAAACAAAGTCTCACATGAGACAGCACTGCTACTTGGGCGGAGTGATAACCGCAGCACCTGAGACGCGCCGTGGTGAGGATCAGAGAGTTCGTTCAGAGCGCGTCTCAGGTGCTGCGGTTATCACTCCGCCCAAGTAGCAGTGCTTCGCCTTCAGAGAGTATAGTTCCCAGTATTTATCCGGTTAAAATATGTCTGTGACTCTGTGACTATACAAATCACAACATGTAAATAGGAAAATGTTTGCGTTATTTTGTCACTTATTTGGATTAGTATGCTAGCTGCAACCATTTACATCCAGTCTTTGTGCTAAGCTAGGCTAGCGGTGGGTGCGTCAAACAGACTTATAGCACGCACGGAGATGAAAAGGGTATGTATGGACTTATCTAACTCTGGGGGATAAGGTGAATAGGCTAAAGTCCCAAAAAGTCGGAGTGTTCCTTTAAGTTTTGTTTACCAGAGCCAATGTAGACAAGTTCTATTCTTGGTAAGCCATGATTAATTTATTCAGTCACCAGAAAGTGTCAGTTAGGGGGATTATGAGATGTATTCACCTGATCATGTGATCTTAAAGGGCACCTATTATGCAAAATTCCATTTTACATGGTGTTTGAACATACCGGTAAATGTGTATTGGCAGTGTGTGTACACAACCACCCTATAATGATAAAAATCCACCCAGTGCTTTTTTTATTTTTTTATCCTTTTTAAAAACCCATTCTCAGATTCGGGGCAATGTGACATACTTTTGCACAAGCCCCTCCCACGACTGTTGACGAACACTGCAGTTTTAGCATGGACCCGCCCCGAGTGAGCTGCACACAGTCCGCCATTGTTTTGATGCCAGCACAGCTGTAGTGACAATAATGTCTCAAAGCGAATTGAGGTGTTTTGTTATAAGATGTAAGAATGAACATAGCAGTCTTCCTTTACTCTAGTTGTTACTCGAGGATGGATCTGTACCAACTGTTCGTGATCCAGCTAACAGTCTCTGGAGCGATAGCGATAAGTTATTGATCAAAGCAGTAATGAAAGGGAGAGTGCACACTTTATTACAGTTTATCTGAGTCGTTTTATGGATATAAAGTTTACCAGTTTATTAAGCACCCACTGACATCATAGACCATTTTTACATCTTGTGAAAAGGGGCATAATAGGTGCCCTTTAACATGGTGGCCCCCATGAGGCTGCCCAGTATGTATTATAAAGCAGCTTTTATTAGACTGAGTCTTCATCTACTGTAAATCTGCTGTAAACGATTCTAACTTTTTCATTTATTGTACTTTATTTATGGCTAAAACGTACAAACAAACGCATTACACCTCTGTGGAATGGCAATGAGCCATTTGAATTCAACTGAGAGCACCCTCTGCTGTCTAGTGGAGGGACTTACAACCATGTTTCTAAAATCTCTTAAAGGTACACTATGTAGGAATTCTGTTTTTGTCAAACAGCAACCCCTAGAGTCGCTGTGGAGTACTTGTACTGACGTAAATACCACTCACGCAGAGATGGCTCTGCAGTCACGGCCTGATCCCCTCCCCCTGTAAACCGGTACCTGTTTAGTAGGATGGAAGCTGTAACGAGTGGAAATAAGGTGTGTGAAGAGCTGCGTGCGCCCTGTTGAACTGTCGGCAGTCTGTATTGTATGTGTGCCTCGAACACCCCATGTATGTGGCGCCGGGTTATTTCTGTTTGATGCTCATTCTTATCCTATTTTTAATAAATGTCTTCGTTTTCTTCGTCGACCCTGCCATGATTCACTTCTGAAATGCGTGCTAGTGTCTGTCATAGAGGCCGTTTCATAGATTGTTGATGTATGTGATGCGTGAGGGAGCGCAATAATGACAGAATTTTAGCAGATCTTTTTTGCCGTAAAGCAATTCGTTACATCGCGAGACCTGACATCACGCCATACTTCCTGACGCTGCGGCCGCTGGCCGGCCGGCTCAAAGTTGCAAGGGTGGTTTTTCTGCTCACAGGCGATAGGGGGGTGCGAGACGACCACCATTCAACCCGAAAAAAGTAATATAACCATTACAATGACTCCGAAGCTGTTCAGTTGAGGTAAAAAAAACCCTGCATAGTTCACCTTTAAGTGTACGAGCAAACACTTTGCTGCTGGCACTTAATCCATGAGTATTTGTCAGATCAATGGAGAGATTCTCTTGGACATGCCTTATGTATATGTCATAAACCAGGAAACCAGCCTGTTCTGTGATGTTAACAGTGTCAGATACTCATCCTCTCATCTCTTTTTATTTTTCACTGCTGTGTGATGAATAATGCAAACAAAGGGAAATGTTATACTTTTATTAGAACACACTTTAAACAGTCCTTGAATTCATCTCAACACTGTCTCTCACTTTCCCAATGCCCTTTCCTCTGAAAACTCCCTTTTCCACGTGCGCTATATTTTAAAAGAGTGTAGACACAGTGACAGTATATTACCTCTTTTTATGTCACAAAAGAAAGAAAATCATATCATATATCTATCTATACGATATGTCTGATACGATATGATACGGTACGACTGAGCCTGGTTTCTCCAAAGTTTTTTTTTCTCCTTTCTGTCACTGATGGAGTTTTGGTTCCTTGCCACTGTCACCTTTTTTTTGCCTTTGTTGCCATTGGCTTTCAGCTTGCTTAGTTGGGGACATTTAATTTAATATTCAACAATAGTATTGATCTGCCTGCATTGACACCATTCTATGAGAACTGAACTGAGCAGGATGATGACATACACAGTTCTCCAGAGTGCCTATATTTATAAATGAACTAAATTAATAACTTTTTTACAACAAAAATTAAACATCACTGAACTTACTTCAGCTGGACTGTGATGCCATTTTCTTCTCGAAACAAACTTTGTTGCATTATTTTCCTGTTATCTATGTAAAGCTGCTTTACAATCCTTTTACAATACAAGCTGTATTGTACAATGTGCTATATAAATAAAGGTGACTTGACTTGACTTGATATGTCACAATCCTCATTCACCAGTCCAGTCACCTCAGCACGATCTCCAGTCACCAGCCAAGTCACCTCACCATCACCGGTCACCTCCGCACAACATTTCCCATAATCCCTCCTGGCTCACACCTGGGGCACATTCAAGCTCAAGAGGTGTGCAACGGTGTTCAACATGGTTTGATACGTTTTCTCTTGTTTGGTGGGTGTATCAAAAATGTCAGCCCAATCAGCAGCAACATATAGCCTACATAAACCATGCTGTATTAAAGAGACAGCTCGCAAAATGGGTCCAAGTTAAGTCGTTTACAAATATGTCCGCTGCAGCTCGGTATATAATCAACAATTCGCCTTTGGCTAAGCCACGCCCTAGAATGTAGATTGACCAATCACAGCGCAGCCAAGAACGAGCTCCCACAGAGGGTCCGACACTTTTTCACTGCGCTCCATTGACTTCAACGCAGGCGGCTCATATTTTTGGTCTCGGCAGGCTATTACGTCGTCGTTTTATCAAAAATATGGTTAAACGTTGTGCCTGGGGCATTTGTAACACAGATACGCGTTTCCCAGAGAGGTTGGAGGGGGTGTCCGTTTTTTCCCCTTCCCAAAACCGAAGTTAAATACTGACAAGTGTCGTCTTTGGATTAAACTGTGTGGACGTCCTCACAGAGTCAGCGAAACCCCTCAAGGATCAACAAGCTCACTTTTGCTCTAAGATACATTTAGCTTTTAACCTTACTGTGAAGTTATACTAGTTAGACAGTTTTATGCTGGTTTAGGTTTTGATTTCGGTTCTCTGCCCTAATTGTTGATACGCTAGCACACACTGCTAATAAATACAACTTTATACTCGCGTAGTCCGTTTGCTTTGTAAATAATAACGATTATAGAAGTGAATAGAGACCTACCCAACTTTGCATGAACAGTGTTTCTCCTGATATTGTGAGTCCCAGCCTCCGTCTCCATTAGGATATGCTGTGGTTCATTTTTTGACTGTGACCGTTATGCTTTTGCCTCTATTTGGATGTCTTGTTGTTGTTGGGTTTCTCCGGTATGTCTTGAATATAGCCTTCGAACACATACTGCAGCCCCTTCTGCCTACTTCTATCGGACACTTTATTTGCTGCTTTATAAAACTTTGATAAAAATT